>OZ010577.1:380000-492500 GCA_963932145.1 Acanthosepion lycidas
AGAGTATGGAATGGATAGCGGAGTTAACGGTGCTATCAACAAGCCGAGGTTAAATTTTGGTCTAGTCTATTGCATTTACTTTTACAAAAAAGATTTGCTTTTTCTCCTCCATCAACTATGGGTTAAATAGAAGGTCGGGTGATCATGTGTGGCTAAAAATCTCAGAAAAAGAAAACACTGAATTTCAAAACTCTGAAATAAGCAATTTGAAAAGACACCACTATTTTTCCCAAGAATACATGGCAATTTACAGACAATAAAGAATACATTGTAATTTACAGAAAAGAATTGCATACTGCGGAGAATCATGAGCTCTTACGTTCTGAAATGGAACCAGAAGGATTTAGATGCGTTTAAAGAAACGTTCGCGTTTGTTTTGCAATTTTTTGAGGAACATGTGCAACAGGTGTCGCTTGACCGTCTACCAGCGACCGTTAGTAAAAACAACGGCGTAATGGGAGCCAAACTCTTTGGAATTTGTCCCCTGCTCTGTAAGGGAAAACATGGGCGACAGGTTATCACCGGAACGTCATCCCATGACTCTTTTCACATCAAACAAAAAATAATTCTCGGGACATAGAATGACAGAACATGAATTCAATGTGGCCAGTTGAAATATAAAAAGTAAAAAATGAACAGGTGAAATGTTAATATTTTAGGCATGTGCAAAATGAGGTCAGGAGGGACAAAATGAGAATGGAAGCTCAAAAGAGGGACATATTAAGAGAAGCTTTAATAACACCAGCAAATATTATCATTCTAAAGAAAATAAGACAAAGAAGAAAAAAAAATTCTTGACATGATGAAAAGAAGACCATAAACAATACTAAGGAATGGCACAGAATATAGGACATTGGACATTGTTAGGAACAAATACAGGCCGACTAAAGAGGAATCATTTCTGGTGGGATTCGTTAATGGTGATCACAGTCTTAACAACAAGAGATATGCAGATGACACATTGTTGATAGTGGGTGAAGGAAAGCCTGGAGACAGTATTAAACATCAGTTACAAGAAGAAAGAATGTCAGTTGTCAACAAAAGAGACAGTCCAACACGTAAATTAGAAATTGGAGATGATACAATCAAGCAATTTCAACAATTTAAATATCTTGGAAATATTTTAACATAGGTCGGAAAGGGCGACATCGAAATCTGAATGTGTATTGGGATAGCAAAAGGTCTTTCAAAAGCTAAGCAAAGTATTAAGAGACTGAAAAAATCGTTAGAGATTAAGAAAAGTATACTGAACCGTTGTGCCAATGAATGCTGGACAATGTACTCACAGATTAAGAAAACATTTGAACCAATAGAAATATGGTTCTGCAGAAGGATACTGAGAATATCACAAACTGAACAACGGTAGTTTTAAAGAATATGGAAGCAAAAAAGACACTTATACTTAATATCAGAAAGATACACTTAACATTTCTAGAGCACATAAGGAGGAAAGAAGGCTTAGAAAATCTGATACTCAGAGGAAATATTACAGTAAAAGAGACAGCAGAAAACAGCATTTAACAACCCAACGTGCTCGTTTAAATGGTTGGCTGAAGTAGCAGCAGTTAGTAGAAATAGCAAAATTACAAAATTTATTATTGTGATAGATTATGTTACTATTGTGGAGAGCCATTTTACTGTCGTCTTTTCTGACATAGTTAACCAGTGCTTGTTGTTTAGTTGGTCCAGGTGTCATATCTTGATTCATATTAATTTTAGTAAATAGGAACTAAAAATATAAAATGGCTCGCGACACCTCATCGCCATTGCCAAAGAGATATTTCAAGGGTTTGGTTAGTTCTATTTTATTCCTCTGGAGAACTGGTTCTCTAAACAACTTTGTTTTTTATCAACATTTTGATCCTGAAACGAAGTAGCATAAAGTTAGAAGAATGCCTTCCAAAACCTAATCAAAGTACAGGTTGAGATTGTTAAAATTTTGCCATTTTATATTTTTAATGTCGCGCAAGCGTGTTTTTTTGTTTTTGATTTTGTCGACTGTACAGTATAGTAAGGTCAGTTGGGCACCGTCTAGGAAAAAGAGTACCATGACGCAATTCTCTCCGTAAGAAATTTGAAAACTGCAGGCTGTACTGCTAGGCATTCAAGCCAGAAGCTCCAATAGGGACATTTCAGAGTGCTTCGGTGTCAATCTGAGGACAGTTCAAACGATTCGGAAAGAGTCGGATGAGTTTAATAGTGATTACGAAGGTACGACAGCACGGAAAATTCAGTCTGATCATTCTAATAAGAAAAGAACTCCTAAATGTGTTAGTGAGGCTCCCAGACTTAACACAGAGGCCTACATCAAGTGCCTTCAGGAAGTAGTGCTGCCTGGGTCAAAGGGTGGCTGCTGAAAGACCCTATGTTTGACAACAGGACTCTGAACCATGCCACGCTAACAGGAGAATCTATTCATGGCTGTCAGACAATTTCTGCAACCACATCAGCCTTATATCTCGCCATCTAACTCCGCAGAATGTAACCCCATTGATTATTATGTGCGTTGGGAGGTGCAGTTGAGTGACAGACCAACAAAACTCCTTGTAACACAAAAGATGAACTGAATGCAAGGATTATGGCAGCATTTTCCAACTTAAATAAGGAAACCTCCCAGAACAGTTACAGGGTATTCCGAAGTCATGTGGGGTTCGTGATTGAAGCTAATGGCGATTTTATTGAATAAATTTACTCTTTCATATTTCAAGATATTTTAGTTTTTGTAAATTTTCTAAATATATCTTTTAAAATGAGATGTCAGTGTTATTTTCATTTTCGCGTCATTTAGACGACAATTTATCCATCGCACCTTATATAAAAAACATGAAAAACAAGGTAAATAATACTGAACTACAATGTAATATAAGTCCCCCTCCTGTATAGCAGTGAATGCTGGACAATCTCCTCACAGGTTAATGGGTGAATGAACGAACAGAGATGCACTTCTACAGAATGATACCGAGAATACCATGAAAACTGAAGGGATAAGGGACATAAAAAGATGGCTGTAAAGTCAACCAGTGAAAAGTGTTGATTTTTTTTGCTTTCAGCTCAATATCAGGGATACAATATTTTTATCTAAACGAATGCAACGGATTTGCTTAACTTTATTTATCTTTACCTGTTTTTCTAATTTGGCCTTCAAACGAATTTCCAGAATTTTCGGAAATATATTCAACGAAAAAATGGCAAAATCCGGAATTACTAATTGGTAAAAACTGATCACCCAAGAGTATGAAAAAAAAACTGATAATCCCAGAGATGAAAAAAAAAACTGATAATCCCAGAGATGAAAAAAAAAATGATCATCCCTGCGATGAAAAAAAACCTGATTATCCCAGAGATGAACAAAAACTGATAATCCCAGAGATGAAAATAAAAATAAACTGATCATCCCAGAGATGAAAAACCTGATCATCCCAGAGATGAAAAAATAAAAAAACTGATCATCCCAGAGATGAAAAACCTGATCATCCCAGAGATGAAAAAATAAAAAACTGATCATCCGAGAGATGAACAAAAACTGATCATCCCAGAGATGAAAAAATAAAAAAATGATCATCCCTGCGATGAAAAAAAACCTGATAATCCCAGAGATTAAAAAAATGATCATCTCAGAGATGAAAAAAAATTAACAAAAAACAAATTTTCGCATAAAATGTTTACATGCATGCTTTCCCAGTTGGTGTATATAGTAGTCTAATGAAAATGTTTTTAACGCCCTTGATCACCCTACACAAAACCCAAGAGCAACTCAAGGTAGAGGATTACTGAATAAGTACATGGGATGGATATGAATAGTATGGTAACTGGCATGTTGCATTTTAGATGTAAAGGTTTGAATTTGTAGAGCTAACTAACGTAGCGCATCAGACCATTTTCCCTAGAAAGAGTGAGAAACTTGCGACATTGCATCTGTGAGGAATCTGGCTGTATGGTGAAAACCTATTCACTATTGTACACAATGGAATATATTAGCAGTTCAGGGTGACTGTATTATATCAGTAGTTCATGTGTCGGATAAGAAAATCACCATTTGAAATTCTGTCTTTTACCTCGGTTCGAACACCAAACTCCGGCAATGTTGAGAAATGCCTATCTCTTTCGATCAAGGAGCATGAATGAAACATCTAATTAAGGTTAAACTCATTACAATCAACAATCGTCTTTGAGGTCAATTTCACGTCAGTTGCTTGTAACTGGAATTATTCTTTATTCCAGGAAATTATGGTTTCAGACATTGCTTCCACGAGACACAAATCTGAGACTATGATATGAACATAAATTCGTGATAATTTATGATTTGCCATTTTTAATGGCATTTTCTATTTACAAGAGCAGAAGAAGGGAAAGACGTAAACATTTATTTCATCAAAATTCCGATTTATATTTGAATACATAAACCCCAAAATGCAGATAACTTTGTCGGGATATTTACTAAAGTCATTTCATTACAACGAAAAGCTATAAAGATGAGACGATCTGGGAGAATCAAAATGAGTAAAGCAGTAATAATATGCAAGCCTAATTTGTTCAAATTTGCTTCACGGCGATCTGCACTAAGCAGTCAATATTGTCAATTACTCAACTGGCATAAGGCAACAACTATGGCGATCTAGACTATTGATAGTATCTGTTCGGCACAAGATCAAATGTATACTGTATGAAGTGAGGATAGAACTCTCTATAGAAAGAATAACCTTTACGACTTTGCTCTACTTGAACAAAACACTTACTGACAATTGCTAAGTTTGGGTTGACAGAAGGCTAAAACTCTGGAGCATCTAGTAAAACTGAAATGATATGGACACGTCATAAAAGCCAACAATCAACAAGGTCCCACCATGAGAAAAATCTGCTGACATTGTCATTGAGTAGACTAGAAGATCAATCAGAGAGATTCAGACATTATCACGCAACGAAGACATGTGAGAAAAGGTGGTCAGGTGCCCAGCAGCGCAGTAACCATACAATCACAGGCGGTCATAAGATTCATGGTAAAGATGACGACGATCGTGATGATTGTGGTGATGATGACGATGATCATTGGGATGATTATAATGATGATGATGACCTCCACCTGTCATATACAAAGAGTTTATAGATAACTACATTCAACAATATTTACCCTCAGGATACCAATTGTAGGTTTAGCGCTATGTGATGTGTCTCGCACTCTGTGGTTAATTTTGGCTGCCTGCCATTCAGCATTGCTTAGTAACAACGTATAATATAGCATTTACAGTATACTGAGTAGATTGAAAGGAGGGCATACTTTTATCTCGTTGGGCAAGATTTAGCTATTTTAGGGCGCCTTCTGTTGAGTAATATTTGGTACGTACAACTTGCAGGTCATTTTTAGAGTAGTTAGTTTAAGAGAATACTCCACGACTGTGACCTTGCACCAAACTTAGCTTCACATACACGCATATAGATGGAATAAACACATTAAAGAAATGGTGCATCTATTCAAACAGTTTTTTTGCTGAGGATTTTCAAATTTATTCCTCAATATTTCGGATGAATTTCTTGGTTTTCGGTACATATTTTAATATAAATTCTCCAATGGCCGAGTATTTCGGCTGTCATAAGTGGTTATCAAGAGTTTATATTGTGATATTGACTTCATCTGGGTTTGCGTCTTCACGTGGTAGTTCGTGTTATACTCACGAAAAAAAACAAAAACAAAACAAGAAAACAACACTACTCTCTGCTATATTAAAAAAAAAAAACAGAAACACAATAAATCCAAGCTGCCAACTAGCTTAAAATTTAAAAACATACTACATAGATATACAACTTGTAACCATAAAAATTCATTAAGAAACTTGTCAATGCCAACAACGAAGAAATAAGACTCGAGAAAATGAAAAGAATTTCCGGTAAATAGAAACCAGGATATAGTTATGGAAAAATAAAACCTGAAAGCAAAAGACCAATAATTTCGCAAATTCCCAAACCTAGCGATATTATCTTCAAAACAATCAAGGAAATCACCAAAACACACACCAGGAAACTGTAGTATTAAAAAAAGTGCTCAATACCATATAAAAAGATTAAAAAAATAACATGTAGAGCTTTTAAGTATAGAAAATAAGGAGATCAGTCAATTCCGTTTTGGTTTCAACTTTTCGGTCTCTTCAGGCAATTTCGGTTATTTGATTTCCTAACGCTTTATTTCTTAAAAAACATTATGAACACTTTATTTTAAAAATAAAAAAATAAAAGAATAAGCGCACGGCACGAAGGGTGGTAAAAGATGATGGGGAGGAGGAGAAAATCAAGCGGATTGGAAATATATCGAAGGCGGATTAAATGAAATATATATAGTTTTTTTTACATCCCACTTCATATGAACCGAAAAAGGAACTTTTTATTATGTCTGCAACGGATCATAATTTCTGATCTCTGATTCAAAAGGTTTTTTGGTTTGGAAATGTTATTATAACTATTTTTTCTTCCAAACACCTTTTGAACCAAAGGACGGAAATTATGTCCTGTTATATTGATACAAAATGTTCCTTTTTCAGTGGGATAAATTGAAAGTATGTATATTTCATTTAATTCCCAACCGATGCATTTCCAATACACTTGATTTCCCCCCTCCCCCTCCTCTTCCTCCTCCTCCTCACCTTCTACCACACCTCACATCGTGTTAACTATTATGCCCTGAGCCTTGAATAAACGGGGCGCAAAGCGGAAGGAAATGCGTGCTTGCCCGGGCGTATGCCGGAAGAGATGTGACCACACGAAGTTGCATAAGCGACATATGAGAAGAAGGCGTGATGTTGCAAGGATGCTCAAATGTTATAAAATCGTTCCAACTTATGGCCTGTAAGAGAGGCTGGCTAGAGTTTCCCCAAAGATTTGTCTCCGTCAATTCCAGTGTACACAAACCCAGTCGCCACGTCTCGAACAATAAAGCTATATATATATATATATATATATATATATATATATATATATATATATATATTTATATATTAGTGTTCGCCGACATATGTGAGTTCAGCAGAAATATGCAACATAGGGATAGAGCACTACTCCTGTTCAAAGCATCTAGGAAGAGTGGGAACTGGACGATAAACGAACCAATATTTGAGTTTGAGCGATTACAATTTCTCATTCGCTTTATGACCAATTTTTATTCAACCAATATTACCAACAAATCACAAAATCGAATACAGACGACAACCAACGACGCCTTACTGCTATTATTTAATAAATGAACCGCATTAAGATTAAATAGACAAATATACAAAAAGTAATATACATTTACTTCATATTTATAACTTAATGTATCTATCTATCTATCTATCTATCTATCTATCTATCTATCTACCCTAGCCTGTCTATATCTATCTATCTATCTATCTATCTATCTATCTATCTATCTATCTATCTATCCTAGCCTGTCTATATCTATCTATCTATCTATCTATCTATCTATCTATCTATCTATCTATCTATCTATCTATCCCAGTCTTTTAACAGTTGTCTAGCTTTCTAAACGGTATATTCGATATATAGAAAAATATATGAAGAATGCGGCCTGTAAAACTAAGGAGCCGTCACTATCAGTGGAGCAATTTACGATTATACTTATTAACCGATCTGGTAGAGGAAGTATAATCCTTTAGTTCGGCTTGACTGCTATGAGCACTTGCGACAACAGTATTATCTGTCTTCACTAAAATATTTCGTTCTTTGTCGCGCATGATTTGGAAGCCATGATTTATGACTTTTTCTAATTATGCTGGAAGGATGGGAGAGTTCAGGATACACAAAAGAGGAAACTTTTCGTCAGCTAGCGACAACGTTTCCGGTCAGGGCTACGAGGACACTCTTCAGTTTTCCCATTCTCTAAAGTCTAGTAGCACGTATCTCCTCTCGCTGTTGAAGCACATGAATGAATAAACGAGAGTAATGCCTTCAATCGATTTAGCCGTCCGTGAATATTTTTTTTTTAATTTTAGAACTAGAGACAGTGCCAATAATCATCGGTGCTCAAGATTTAAAATCATCTCAATTTTCAAATCCATTTAGTTTGATATTTTTCCATCTTCATGAATTTTCATAAAATCCCTTGCTTGGTGTCATCTTCAACCATAATCTATGGACATTTTAATCTGTCCTTCGCTCATAGAAGCAGGCTATTTGAATTCTTGTCTTGCTATACCCGTTTTCTTTCCCATACAGCCAATTTGGCATATCACTTCTCGCCTGTTAATCTAAGCTTCAAGGAATAGGGAACGTGGTTAGCAAGTTAATCTTATTGATTATTAAGGTTGTGAGTTCGATACTTTTCGTGTTTTTTCTCTCTTATGGCATTTGCTTAGCAAGCTTGTTAAACCCATGATTTGATGATGTCTATGTAAAGTGACTTCGTTCTGAAATGTACTATGTTGGATTTTACGTTGACAAGGCTTTTAGAATCCGAGACTAAATTTCGAACTCCTAACTCCAGTGACAGAACCTAATCTAAAGAAAATATTCTCTAGAATAAATGATTCCAATAATGGAATGGTTCAATTTTACTTACAGACATAAACGTTATTAAACGAAATTCGATTATAAATATAACAGAATAATTAGTTATCGATTTTGGAACAAGAATCGAATATTGTCGTTATCCCGTTTGTCTCTAATAGAGACAGAATACACTTTGGCAATTTACTGTTTTCTGTGTTGCATTATTTCCGCTGTTTTATTCAAGGGTTTTGCAAAAGTCTTTCACAAATTTTCTCCTTCAGAAGAAATGCTTTAGAAAATATATTCTGGCTTCATTATCTCACAAAAAGGAAATGTATGACACTCTGCAAACAGTGGAATAACACCAGCTTCGCCATCACCCAGTCCAAATATCCAGCAATAGGGAAATTTGGAACATGAGACGTAAGAGAATTCTTCAAGACAAACTCAGAAGCAAGTTGTTTGGTAATTCAGATAGGAAATTACTTTTTACTGAATTTCATTCAAGAAGAGAGATATGTATTTTGTCGATGTGATTGGCATGTGCAGAACTCCAAATGCAATGGCTATTCAAGTATCTTGCGTCAGTCTTTCTATGGCCTCAAGATTAAGGAAAAACACCAAGTTGGGTCTTCAATGGAAAGGAAGGAAGTATTTTTAAGAACTCCTTTGGAATTTGGAGTGTTTATTGTATTTTGATAAAATATCTCTCTACGCCCGATCTCCTATTTCATTGGCTGACAAGGCTATACCAATAGAGCACTTTTGAATATCTAGTTCGTTCATAACGATGCCCGAAATTACCTTCTAGGCGTCCAAACAGTAATATTTAATAATGTTCACCTAATATAAGTCCCAAGAGCCACTCAAAGTAGAGGGCTATTGTCTGGTGTCGTATGAGCGAAAGAAATGGTAAGAAGTGTAATTCTTGGGGCTGTGCAGGAAAGATAACAGATGACTCTAGATTTGAAGAGGTCAAAGGTTAAAATAGTGAATAACGTTTGAGAGTTCAGACGGAGAGTTCAGACGTATAGTGTGGAAGTCGAATTTGGGAGGAAAACCCAATGCTAAACAGGGAACCTCTCCTCATCAAGTGTTATAATGATAGATAAGTTGGCTCATCGACACTCTTCAGAGTATTATCGCATCAGTTAAACTGTTTAACGTTTGGAGAGACACAAACCGACAGGGATAAGGGTCGAAATAATGACAAATAATAAAAACATCAACATTTCAGAACACACTGAAGAAGGCTGAGTTGGTATCTAAATGACAGAAATTAAAATACTCGTCCGGATAAAAGATAGAAGTATTGTTTTTCTGCTTCTATAGATTTTCTGAAATTTGGCGAAAGAAGGACTATTTTTCTGGACTCTTTTTTGCTGAGGGCAGAAGTGATGACCTATTTTAGGGCAGGGAGTAATTAAGGAGAGATAAGGTCATTAATATTTTCGGCATTTATCTAGCTCTGTAAGCTTTGATCTATTGAGCACTTAAGAGAAAATTTTGAATGAAATGTGACCACCTGACATTGTTATATCAATTGCAATTCTTCAACTCTTCGGAGTGAGCGAGAAATCGGATCAGCGTAACTATAGAAGATCGATTAAACCCAGGAATGACATGTTGTCTTGAAGACTGCCAAATACTGTCTCCATGGTGGGAGAGTCCCTTGCTTACTTCAGTCCATTAGAGTAATTTTCTTTCTTTTCTTTTCATTATGTCTTATTTGTTCTTTCTGTCTTTCTTTCTTTCTTTGGCTTCTGTTTTGTTTGATATTTTTCCTTTGCCTTTTGTCGTGTTTGGTCTTTCTATCTTTCTTTTCTCTTTCTTTGCATTCAGTCTTGTTTGATCTTCTTTTCTTTTGTCTTGTTTGCGCTGTCATCCATTGATTAGGTTATTCTTTTTTGTCTTTTTTCCTTCCTTTCTTTCTCTTTTCTTTCTTTCTTTCTTTCTTTCTTTCTTTCTTTCTTTCTTTCTTTTCCGTTTTGTTTGCATTCACTTTGTTTCTTTTGTAACTTGTTTCTTTGTCCCTCTCTTTCTTTCTTCCTTTCTTTCTTTCTCTTCTCTCTTGTTTACACTCTTTGTTTCTTTTGTCTTGTTTGGTCTCCTTTTCTTTGCCTTTTGTCTTGTTCTTTCTTTCTTTCTCTCTTTCTCTCTTTCTTTCTTTCTTTCTTTGCCTTCAATCTCGTTTGGTCTTCCTTTCTTTATCTTTTGTCTTGCTTGATCTTTCTTTCTTTCTTTCTTTCTTTCTTTCTTTCTTTCTCTTCTCTCTTGTTTACACTCTTTGTTTCTTTTGTCTTGTTTGGTCTCCTTTTCTTTGCCTTTTGTCTTGTTCTTTCTCTCTTTCTCTCTTTCTCTCTTTCTTTCTTTCTTTCTTTGCCTTCAATCTCGTTTGGTCTTCCTTTCTTTATCTTTTGTCTTGCTTGATCTTTCTTTCTTTCTTTCTTTCTTTCTTCTATCATTTAATTCCCTTATCTTCCTTTCTTTTACCAATTTGAAAATTCCTGGACCGGATCTAACCTCATTCAAACTCGTTTTACCATCCATTACACTGGTCAGGTCTTGCGTGGCCACTAATTCCTGATCTGATCGACGTCAGTGGGCCTTATTGGCTGAGCAACCCGTCCTCCATCTTCTGTCTATTAATAATGGCCAGTGAACAGACGCACAGTGTGACAGGATTTATTCCCCAAGTCATTTCAGATCTTGCAAAGGCGACGAGAAATATTCAAAGCTTTACAAGACAAATGGTAGACGAGAAAATCTAATGCTATGAAACCATCGATTTCAGATCTATCTATCTATCTATCTATCTATCTATCTATCTATCTATCTATCTATCTACCTATCTATCTATCTATCTATCTATCTTTAGTTTTATGCATAATTATGAATATATAAGGCTAATCAAAGAAGGTTTGTTTTAAGCTGAGTGGCGTGTTTGCCTTGAAGATCAATTGAAAATTATGGCTTTTACTTCGATTCTAAAAGCCAGAATTGTTGTCTGTGAAATTCCATTCTCTAGATATCCATCAGTCTCTTCATCTATATTTCGCTCTGTATCTTTCTTCCTTTTTGTTTTTCACTATTGGTCGGTTTCATGTATCTAGCTATGTAAATTTTTAAAAATCTATCTATCTATCTATCTATCTATCTATCTATCTATCTATCTATCTATCTATCTATCTATCTATGTCAGTATGTTTCTATCTATCTATGTCATTTTATATATATATATATATATATATATATATATATATATATATATATATATATATATATATATATTAGTGAGTGTGTGTGCATATACATAACCTCTTTTTCCCTAAGAACGTGCAGTCATAAAATTTGGATCCTATCTCTCATGGATATCTTCACCTTGGGGTGCCTGTGGGGTCACCTTGGATACATACAGTTTTACACTGGCGAAGGAGTTGGTTTCAGTTTGGTCGTCGATCGTCTAGAGTTGCTGGTAAGTGTTGCGTTTCTTACTGACAAGAAAAGGGGGTTGCTTTTCTTCTTCTTGATTTAGTAAGCCGTGGTATTTTTGTTGTCGTGTCGTGCTCTTTTCGGAAGGAGGAGAAGGCCTGATCTTGTTTGAAAATGATCGTTTTAATAGTAAATAAAGATAGAATATTTTTAAAAAATTGATATAGCTTAACACATCTAGAGGAGGTAGCGACTTGGAACCAAAGTATGTATTCTCAAACTATTTATCAGATAATCAAACATCGAGTTAATTTCAGGTGGGTGTGAATCGTGTTGATCAGCCGATCTTCGATGTGTCACTGCTCTCGATTCTCCCGGCTTTCTCTTTGCCTGCCTTCACCAAAATGATTTACATATGAGGGACCCATGCAACTAGGGATTTTCTCACCATCCCTCCATCACAAGAGGTGGGGGGTTTGTAAAATGGTCATTTCCTCTGGTTTGTTTTAACTTATCCAGATATTGCCAACCTTCAAGGCCATCTACAGTCAAAATAAGTTCCTTACATATTCATCAGATCAGCTTTTAGACGAACATAGACAAAACAATGTTTTCACCTGTCAAAATCTGAAGTCTTTTGAACAACAGATGTTTTCTCAATCAAATTTCCTGCAAAAATTTGATTTCACCCAAAGATTCTGACTAATTTTTTCTCTTTCAACTCGGTACTACCAAAAAGCAGAACTATAAAATATACTTCCCTAACAAACAAGTTACCTTGTTATCTATCTATCTATCTATCTATCTATCTATGTCAGTCTGTTTATATCTATCTATCTATCTATCTATCTATCTATCTATCTATCTATCTATCTATCTATCTATCTATGTCAGTCTGTTTCTATCTATCTATGTCAGTCTGTTTCTATCTATCTATGTCAGTCTGTTTCTTTCTATCTATCTATCTATCTATCTATCTATCTATCTATCTATCTATCTATCTATCTATCTATGTCAGTCTGTTTATATCTCTCTCTCTATCTATCTATCTATCTATCTATCTATCTATCTATCTATCTATCTATGGTCCTCTGCTCAATTCATGTAAAATTAATTTCCTTTCAACATGCCCTCATTTTCTTTTTATTTATAAAGACATACCAACAATAGACTGAGCGTTGTTTCAAAACAGCGCAATAAGTAATTGATCTTATTTCGATAAATCGCACTGTTTTGTATTCGAGTAAAGTTGATTTATCATTAGTTACTGGGATTCACTATTTATATTTCTTCTAATTTTTCTTTCTCTGTGAACTTTGCTATAGAGCAATTTATTTTCTCTTTTGATGTGCAAGTGTGAAGGGAAACAGGCATAGATTATAAATTCCGTATTATATAAGGTATTATATAATAATAACCGAAGAAAAACGTCTTCACCGAGTATTAGATCAAGACTGCGGTCA
Organism: Acanthosepion lycidas; assembly: GCA_963932145.1. NCBI lineage: Eukaryota > Metazoa > Mollusca > Cephalopoda > Sepiida > Sepiidae > Acanthosepion > Acanthosepion lycidas. Next base: position 393,368 of record OZ010577.1, read on the forward strand.
GATGGCGATTAAAATGATACCTTTGACCTAAGAGGTAATTTTTTTAATACCAGGGCAAAACAAATAAAATGCATAACAAAGAAATGTCTATTTTACGAAGTTTTTTGTCAATTAAAAAATCTTTGCTTTCATTATCCCCATATTGTCAATGTGAATTCTAAATGACACTCCTCACGGATATAGATGACATTTTTATTTACATTTTTAGTCTATAAGAAAATAGATTATTCTTGGTAAGTAGCCAATTAAAACTAATATTAAAGATATAAATGATATTTCCTGAAATAAGTGGACCAATGAAATTGATTTTTTCTTCTTGTCTCGGCATTAATAATAACAGTAAAATTACAGCCTTACACCAAATGGTTACAAAAAAGTTCTTGTAACTATTAAAGATAAATGCATATAACAGAAAAAACGAAAACAACTACTATGGAAAACAAATCAATTTTATATTGAAATCTTTCATATTATTGGTTCGGAACAAAAGCTCGCAGAGATTTTTTAAGGTAATATTCAGATATCTGTACATAGATTTATTCAACCAAATATATACCATTTTGTTCCACTACGTTTCTTCATCTTTGAGTCAACTGTATGATTCCATCCTCAAAAAAATTGGCATTTTTCTGTGGAATGAATTGGTTGTTTTTACGGATTTTCAGAGAAGTGAAGTACTTGCCATTACGAAAAAGAATCAAAATAATCGGTAATCCGAAGGTGAAAGATAAGACGAATACGGAGGCTGCCAAACTGTACCTGTGAGGTTGGGTTAATTGATTCATTTTTTTAAAGTTTATATATCCTTTAAGGGTTATTTAAAACCGAAGGATATTTTGAATTGTAAAATTATTTTTTCTTTGGGAGTAAATATTGGATGTATTAGGTTGGTGCAAAAATAATGACGTAATAATGTCGTTTTTTGACGTATTTTTCAACGTCAAAAAACGACATTATTACGTCATTATGTTTTGCACCAACCTAATAGCTTGGTTTGCGCTCGGCCTCCATATACCATCACTATTCTAGGAGAAGGAAAATTCTAAATTCAAACTAACTGCTGCCTTGAAGTTCTTGGAATTGGCAAGCCGTTGCGCTATTCTGCACTGAATGTCACAACGAACCACAATTATAAGATGAACGGGAGTGGTGATCACAAGGGCAAACAAATGCGCTAACGAATAAAATTAATGACTGAATTAATGAATATTGCATTAACATTATTTTTAGATTAACAATGATTTTTCCAGTTACAAATCCTACTATATAACTGAGGTGTAGAAGAGATAGATTTAAACTTTTCCCAAGGGTTTTTGCGCGTATCCGATTGGTCAATTTCGAAGGTTACTATCTGTAACCATACCAACTGGGAAGCTTACTTTGGAGGAAGGTGCCCGGGATACAAAATATCATTCCAATCCAACAGATAAGCAGGGTGGCTTTTTGTTTTCTTTAGAACCCTTTTCACTCCACATTGTTGTAAACAATCTATTTTTCATCGACTCTGATCCGTACTTTTCAAATATTGTTCATTTTACTTGCGGATGTGAAACGCCGTTAATTCATTTTTCGCGTTAAATCATGATAAGTAACGATTCACATACCGAAATAGTTTCAAATTTCAAAATTTCCATCGTTCCTGAGATTTGTGAAGAATCTCTACCGATGTCTCGTTTCGTTCGCCCTGGATTCATTTTAAATCTGTTTCGATTTTTTCAGCATCAGCAACTACAATCCCGACAGAAAGTTCTCAGCTTTTCAGATCAAAATTGCCCCTGATCAAATCGAACAAGTTATGAACAGTAATCTCAGCTATGGCACCATCTTTATAAACGACACATATTTCTTTTGCTGCTTGTAAGAAGTATTATGATTTCCAGAAATAGAAGAGCACCAAATGGTAGAAAATGTATTCCATTTTCCACCATTTTCAATTATGACGTAAAAACATTTAAAATCTACAGTCTATGCATGAATCATATAAAATTACGCACTTTCAGAATATGTGCGTCTGTCACTTGTAAAACAAAAAGTTGTTCAGATGCTATCTATTAAATTACGATTTTTGTCCCAGGCCAATAGTTAGGTAGTTAGCAATGATAAACCCTAGTGCTTAGTTGTTTTGTTTGTTTTGTTTTATGGCTTATCAAAACCTCAGTGGGTCATTTAATGCCAACAAAATTTTTGAAATAGATTCATAGTGATAGTTTGGTAAAAAAAAGTGTCTATATATACATATATATTTGAACCATTTTTCAATTACTCACATTTATTAGTACAATCCAAGAATGCATAGTATTACTGGTATTTTTTAAAGTATTGCTGATAATAATTTTTCCTTCAAAATTGCTAGTAATAATTTCTTTTTATTACAAAGTATTTCTGGTATTAAAACCTTTATTTACATAAGTTTGGGTGTTATCTATTTGCCCATAGCTGGGACCTTAAACAAGTGCTACCACTCCGGATCAGAGTTGACCTGGGGACGCCAGCAATTAAGAGATAGTTCCACTCTCCTCAAAACCTCCTGATCATAGGCCTTGCTGTTGGACGTAGTTTATCGTCATACCCAGGACGCGGATGTAGTTTATCATCATATCGAGGATGGGATAAATCCTGGTGGATATTGTGAATAGTCAGTGATATTAGTTTAATAAACATAGCTCTATAAAATAATCTCTAATTAGATATTAACTAAGTTTCACTTTCACATTACCATCGCCGTAAGGTTTGTATCTCTGTGTCTTTTCTATAAATACTTTCATGGTGATTGTTCGGATGAGTCTTTCGCTACGGCACCCAGACTTTTTTTTAATTTAAGCGCAATACTAGACAGGCAACGAGATCTTATCAATTTACAGCTGAGATGGTTATATGTAACCGTAAATTCTATGCTAAAGGTTTCTTCTCTCGCTTCTGGGACTTCTGGTTCCATGCTTCCCAGCCAACTTTAATCTGCAAAAATTTAAAAGCAATATCAATCGCTATTTACTATCCTCCTGATTACTCTTTTCACTTCTCTTTCATTATTAATGTTTCTGTTCCTAATTCTTCCACACCGTGTGACCCCCTTTACTACCTTGCATGCGTTGATACTGATTAAAAAAAAACGAAACAAAAAATATAACAAAGGGTGAGAAAACACAAGGTCAGAATTAAAAATAGACTTGTGGGTTTGTCTTGATCAACCAATGAAAAGTCAGATTTACGCTAAATAGAAAATGCAGTTCAGTGGGTGGAGGTTGCGTAGTTATTTTTTCATGTTATGTTAATGTTTTTTTTGTGTAACAATTGAGGGGCCGTGTGCAAAATAACAATGACCCTCCAGGTGCCGTGTAGCGATTTTCCAAGCGTAGCTTAGATGTGGCACAAAGCCGAAGTTAGGGGGAACCCAGTACGGATTAAACTCACTGCTCAGTCGTAATTGTTCTAGCGAGCCAAGCTTGCTAACCATTACACCGCCTCGAGGTGCCTCTCCCGGTGCCGTGTAAACTTGGTACCATTGACGCCTAAAGAACTTGCTATCGAAGAGGGTTCGTATATATCACTACATATATGTTCAAGAAGACTTTGTTCATTTTTTAGAAATTCATTTTAAAGTTTAAAAATTATAATTAAAAAAAATGTGGGGAGGGACAAAAATAAAATAAGATCTGATGATACGTTGCTCTTACAGATTGAATCGATGAGCTGTCATGGATTACTAAGACCTTCCAAAGTTTACACAAAAACTATTGTGCTTTGGGAACTTTTTTGCAGTAAGCAATTTTGGTTGTAAATATGTAACATTTATGAGGATAATATACGGATATCTTTTCTTAGGTGTTTATACACCGTTCATTTATTGTTAAAAACGAACTATTTTAAATTACAAAATTTTACTTGGATTAAACGAAAATTACTTGCAATATAATACATACCGTAATTCTACATGTTTAATACGCATTTTTTCTAAAAAAACAATAAGCCAAATTAGGGGTGCGTATTATACACAGCTACAAAAAAAAATTGCCGTTTCATAGGTCGATTTTAGTTGCGAAATGACTATTCCCCAGAAAGATACGACAATTTGACACTCGGAAACATTTGGCGATTGCGACCCCATACAGATGTCAAATACAATCATATATACCTAACAATACTTACAAATCTAAAATAAAATAAGAATTATCATGAAGCTAAATTATAATAATATTATTCTATGTTTAAAACCATAATATAAGAGTAGAAAACGCTGGCCGTAATGAAATTGGATAGGTACAATTTATAGGGTTTGATTACCAAACAAGGGTGCGTATTATGCATAAGTAGAAGCATTTTCTCACACTTTCAGCAGAATTTAACTTTGCGTATTATGGATGAAGGCGTATTATATATGGGGAATTACGGTATTACTTATAGTACATTCCTTCTTCCCGCCAATTTTGACGACACACTAGTATTTAAATAATCTCTTATTGAGTAGCCATTTTGAAAACTTGCCTCTTGGCATAGTTTCTTTTCATCGAAGATATTTTTGAGTTTCTGCGTATTTTTTGAAATAAATTGTATACGTTCGATCGAAATGTAATAAAGCCGATATTTTTCAATGTCTTTATTAATAGCCCCACCGTTTTTGTTTTTACAAAGTAGAGCCACTATTCCTTGACTAAAATTTCGAGGTTATTTTCTATATGCACTGATGAAATAAATGGGCTAACTTGTGGAACTTTTTTCTTCATATTTGAAAAGTTGTTCACTTGTCGTTTTCCACTTAGCTTTTTCAACATTTCATGCCTTGAAGCGCAAACCTTATTCGAACTTTTTATTTTACTTCAGAAACGTCACCACTATCTGTGGGAATAAGTATTTCTCGTATCTTTCCTCGAAGCATGCATATCTTGTATTGTATTCCTCAATTATTCTACACATTTTGCTTTAACATTAATTAACTTTCCCTTTCTGTTTTTAAATAGAAGTCCTTGTTGTTTATCGAGCATGTTTTTAATCTCTTTCCTTCTCGAATAACTTCTCGCTTTCCGAGTTCGTCTTTCTTTTTTTTCTATCTTATTTTTTTGTTAAATAATTTGTTTTATTCTGCATTTTCAGTTTTATCTCACTTAGTATTTACGCCCATATTTCTTCTATTTAAAAAATTTTTTTTTTCTAATCTTGATTTGAAGTAATTCCCTTTCTCTTATCTTTATTTCCATTTGTCTTCCCCCTCTTATCACGGCAGCTTTTTTTTTAATTAGAGTTGCCAAATCGTTATTCCTGTTTATTTTACCTTATTTTTTGTCATTCTACAAAGCCTAAAATTTCTCCTTCATTCTTACCTGATATTGGCGCTGTTCTCTCTGACTTTATTAGGATAAGTTTTCGTTCTCTGAATCATTTTGTTTCTCTCAATGTAATATTCAAAATTTTACGCCACAGCCTCTTGATCGCTTCGTTATTAACTTTGTTTAGGATGGTTGCATCTTATTAAATCAGTTTCATTTATCGTTCCTACAGTTGTGAGTCCATTTACGACCCCTGTTATTGCTGGAAAATATTTAGTTGTGTATCACTCGAAGAACTAAATGTTATGAATAATCAAGAGTGGTCTCCCCTTGTTTTGTTACTCTCCTCATTGATAGAAATTATTTCTGTTTACTGGGACTATAAAAGGACACTATACGCGAACCTTGTATTCTCAGTTCAATTAAGCTTTCTTAAAGTCTACATCTGCGTTCTTTTTTTATTACACTAATATTTCTTATTTCTTTTCCCATTCCAATTTTGTCATACAAGATTGTCAGTGTTCTTGTGATTTACTTTCTGTCATAAAAACCCGTCCATCCAAATAGTGATATTTGTTATCTTTCTGTTTCTAAGGTTACTATCTTCACGAGAAAGGCGATACATGACCCTTTTCAGGCCTCAAGACATGCAAGATTCGATATCCAGTAAATCTAAACTATCATAATTGTTTTATTTCCATGATCAGATAATAACAGAATGTAAAAAATGTATTCAATTAATGTAGCAACATCAATGAGTATTTACGGTCACATTCACCAATCACCTTCTAGGTTTTGTGATAGAGAAAAGCTTTTTAAATGTTCATAATAAGTTTTTTCAAAGAAAAAAAATACTTTTCTTGATAAAAACCAAAACAAATTTAACTAGAGTACTATTTAAAATGTGCTTTTCTGGTTTTTTTGTTTGTAAAATTTCTAATAACACTATCAATATATATATATATATATATATATATATATATATATATATATATATATATCTTTGTTTGGCAGTGCTACATCCAATAATAATTCAGTTTCTTCATTCAAATATTTCGCTCTTCTTTTATTTCAATTAATTTTCGACTATACCTCGCGTCTGTATAATCTGATTACGATCCCGCCGATTCTGATTTACTGTTGAAACGTTACTCATAATATTTATCCTACGCTTCAAAATCTTATTTACATAATAACGATTGCCCTTTACTTTATTGTTATAATCACAACGTTTCGATCGTTGTACAATCCGGCCTTCATCAGGTGCTTATCGATCCAGATAACCTTCAGGGAATTTAGAAATGGGCTCTTTATTTAATCTATCTTTATGCTGTTCATTTCTAGCGATATTTCAACTAGTTCTTATTTTTAGTACTGCTCAGTTACTATTTCCATGTACACACTACCATGTCCAGGGATTGAACTCACAACTGATATATCACTGTATTCACCAACAAACGCTTGGACTCATTTGTTCCAGGGGCTCTTCTTCCGGTGGTATGACCAACTGTGACTAGCTTAAACAGGATATGTCCGGCTTAGACAAACTATGAACAGCTTGAAGCAGCGGCCTTACTGCAGACACTAAGGTCCCCACGTTAAAAACCCAACTTCTGTCACAATCTGACTCAGTGGGGAGTCAAGGTAAATACCGGACCCATTTCTTCCTGTTCGGTTGCAGTCGTTGAAAATAAAGGTGACATTTATGATATATAATTTATATTTATAATTTATATTCATATATATATATATATTATATTATATTATATTATATTATATATATATTAAATATATTATATAAGTATATTATTGTTAAGGGGTCCACCCCTTTTTCATAGAAGTGGACTCGCACAGTGTGTACTTGTACTGCTGCCGGTGAATACCCGGAAGTCGGAGTGATACAGTCAGACAGTGATACATTGAGAGTGTGAGGTAACCGCTTTGTAGGAGTCACAGTTGCGAGTGCGTATACTCAGAAGGAAGTCATACTTCGATACTGAATTTCCCAGAATGTATATATATTATTATTTCTACTAATCGCATTTCTGGATCTACTAACCGTATTATCAATTGTATTATTGCGTCAATACATTTATTTGCTATATTTTATTCCTGCGTTTGTCATTCATTTTGAGACCGGATTTCATCCCGGAATCCACAACAAATTGGCGACGAAGATTCGAACTCACACGGAAAGAACAAACATTTATATTCATATTACATTTTATATTATATTATATATTATATATATATTAAATATATTATATATGTATATTATATATATATATATATATATATATATATATATATATATATATATATATATATATGTATATTATATAATATATTATATGTATTAAATACATTATATATGTATAGGTATATATATATATGTATTATACTATATTATATATATTATATTATATATATTATATATTATATTTTACATTTATATTTTAATAATGTTATAATTTATATTCATATTTATAATATATAATGTTTAAATAAAGTTAAATATCTATGATATATAATGTTTAAATAAATTTAGCATATTTGTTTGTCTATCCTTTCCAGTAAAATGGAATTACTTTCAGAAAAGCTTAATGTATATTTTTTAATCATTTCACCACAGGAAAGTTAATAAAGCCACTAAGACAGAAGGGCTTACCGAGTGTGAAAGAATAAGAAAAAGAAAAAATATATTAAAGACCGAGTAAAATAAAAGTACATGAACTAGGGCGAGAGGAAGCGAGAAGATAACGATTGACATTGCATTCAAATTTTTCAAGATCAAAAATGTGCAAGAAAGCAAGAACCCGGAAGAGAGTTCCATAAACGAGAAGTACAAGAAAATAAACTGTTAGCATGAAACCTATGGTTATATCTAGCCATTTCTACTGTAAAATGATGAAACCTAGCTGCCAATCTAGTATTGCGCTTAATTTCATAAATCTAGGTACCATAGATGTAAGTTCATCCGAACAATTACATGTAAATATTTATAGAAACCGCATATTATGGCAGATGAGAAAGTGACTGAAGCTGAGATGCCAGGTAAAGACAATTAACCTCGTAGATTTTTCTTTGGATTCTCTCAAGATTTTCCAAATAGAAAGCAGGAACACCATGCCAGCATCAATATTCTAAGCATAGATGAATAGTAGACAAAAATATGTAAAATAGATTCTGGAGAAAAAAATTGTATTTTTCAACATAATTTTCCTTGCCAGTGCACTTAATTCATATTAATAACAGACATTAATGCAGTAAATTTTCAAATTAAAAATTAATTTTCTAAATACGTTTCCTTTTGCCAGTTCATTGATTCACCTTCACATGTAGATGCATCAATAAATCCGTAGCCTGATGAAAGAAATATTTATTCAGAGAAATATATTTGCTTATCGATGCCCTAAAGTTTGGAATATTAGGCACATATATAACAGAGTTCGAATTTCTGATCAATGTTCAACTCTAATACTTTTCCGACAGGCGATGTAATTATTGATCGATGCTCAAAGATTAATTTGCATATTGCTAACTTCCTTTTATTAGTCTCCAACGCACGCATGCACACAACTTCCTTGGCATGTGTGCATTTAAATAAATTCACTTTTGCCCATAAATATGAGATATATTGGTGCCCTAATGTCCCGAGTAAACGCCTTCTGTTTTGCTCGGAGGCAGCTACTTAATTCCTATGCACTTCGTGATACGGGAAAAGTCACCGGTCAGAAGACAAGGCCGCTTTTATCTGAGTACATCTTACCTTAATTGATCACAGATATGGATATTGTAATTTGTATTATTCTTATAGGAGACGATGCTAATAATTAGGATAAAATAACTAGCGAGATGATAGTAGCGGAGCATGCAGTCGCGATGAGACACATAATTTCTTCTACTATGTGCCGTGTCCTTTCAGGACGTGGGCGATTATGGCCCACCACAACTTCCTGAATGAACACTATTTACATTATTCGGACTATTGTCCTCATCTTTGTCGCCACACTTATTACAAGGACACATGGCACAGTGGATAAAGGCGTTGGTTAGATCCAGTGAGATACCCGGTTAGGGCAGTGGAGAACTTGGAGAGAGGAATTAACAGGAGATAACTGATAACTGATATCCATTAAAAACATGGCACATGGAACTAGAACAGACTACCCCAGTGAACGAAATAAAGGGTTCAGTTCGACATTCCAACCATCTGAAGAAGGCGAGAGCGTACAACGGCCGAAACGTTGTAATAAGTATGGCGACAAGATAAATAGTGTACATAATACCTCATCTCAGAAATATAGACAGATACGGAAAGGCCGAAACGTTGTAATAAATATGGCGACAAAGATGCGGACAATAGTCCGAATAATGTAAATAGTGTACATAATACCTCATCTCAGAAATATGGACAGATTCCTGAATGAAATATAGAAAACTAGACCAAAGTTTCGACTCCTGCTCATTATCGAATATCGGTAAACAACAAACCCATTGACGTCTTTTTACCAACTGTAATATAATCTAACTCGAGCGTCGTGTTAGTAATCTGACCCTATAAAAATGCATTTTCTACTGAAACGACAAGGCATCATTATATGCTGTAGTTTCAGCCCTAGGCTCCCACCCAAAGGTCTGCATGTGAGAAAAAAAACATCAAAATAATCACCCAAGGAATTATTATTAGACATTAATCCTGTTTATTTACAAAAATGCAACAAGGCGTAGAAGGGCTTTGAACTATCAACGGAACGTGTTTTTTCCCGTTTACTATAAATACGTCTTCTTTTCACCCCATGCAAGGCGAGAAAAGCCCGTAAGATGCAAGTGGTTCCTGGGAGTAAAAGAAACAAAGAAGACAATAAAAAAAGAGGAAACAGAAGATGACGATTTACACTGAATTAAAATTTTTGAAGATTGTAGTTCATTGAAGGTTCTTAGAAAATTCCACAATTGAGAAGTGCGACAGAAGAAACTATAAACATGGAACTTACGATTTGAAATAGAAATATCAGCAGTAATATTAGTTACCAATCTAGTGCTACGCTTAAATTCCTGAAGTCGAAGTTGGAAAGAGGAAAGAAAGCATTCAGAGCATTTGCCGTGAAAATATTTCGAGGAAAATCAAAGGGAAGCTAGGTTACGGCTATGGGAAAATGACTAAAGCCGAGATATCAGGCCAGGACCAATAATATTGTTGATTCTTCTTTCGATTTGGTCAATAATGACTAGTTGTAGACTTGAAATGTGTTACAAGGTTATTTTAATTTAGATGTAGATTTGAAATGTTTCAGAAGGTTATTTTAATTTAGACGTAGATTTGAAATGTTTTAGAAGATTATTTTATTTTAGATGAAGACTTGACATATTTTAGAAGATTATTTTATTTTAGATGTAGATTTGAAATGTTTCAGAAGGTTATTTTATTTTAGATGTAGATTTGAAACATTGTAGAAGGTTATTTTATTTTAGATTAAAACTTGAAATGTTTCAGAAGGTTATTTTATATTAGTTGAAGCCATAAAATGTTTGAGAAGGTTATTTTACTTTAGATGAAACTTGAAATGTTTTAGAAGGTTATTTTATTTTACATTTGAAAAGTTTTAGAGGATTATTTTACTTTAGATGAAGATTTGAAATATTTTAAAAAGTTATTTTACTTTAGATATAGACTTGAAATGTTTTAGAAGGTTATTTTATTTTAGATGTAAATTTGAAATTTTTTAGAATGTTATTTTATCAACTTCCGGCGAATGAAACTCCCCATTATATTAACTTTGTGTTTGATTCAACTGAGCTTTACAAATCTATTCGGGTTACCAATTATCGTGTTATGGATAGCAAGGTATTATTTCAGGCTATTACGAATATAATGTTCCTACCCTCTTAGTGAGTCCTATTGTCGTATTCCTGTTTATGCTCAGTTTCGTAAATATTTATTCAATGTGTAGAACGAATTTTAACAAGATAGTTTTGTATATGATTGTTTTAAGTTTGGTCTTCAGTAATCTATTTTCATCGTAAATGAAGAAGAGACTTGAGGTAATAGAATTGTAGTTCTACAGGAGGCTGATGTGACTGAACATGTTTAGAAACGAGTAAATTTGAGGAAAATGGAAACAAAAAATACTTAGACTTAGAATCAGAAAGAGGGAATCGGAATTACTAGGAGATACAAGTCCTGTTATTTAACCCATAGCTGGGAGAGAGAGAAGAGAGATTCATACCTTTCTCAAAGGTATTTTTGTGTAAGTATATGTAACGTATTCGATTTGAATTCGAATTCGGCTTTGAGATCTCTCATATACCACTCACGCATCCTCGTCAGCAAGGTAGATTAGGCAAACGGAGATAACATTTTAATGAAATGTTATGCAGTAATGGTCTAATTTCGTTATTATTATTATTATTATTATTATTATTATTATTATTATTATTATTATTATTATTGTATATATGATAAATCTCTCCAGGAAGAGAAAATCTCCCTGGCCTGAAGTGAGCAAGTAAATTGGTTTTGAAAAAGGCATGAAACCATAAATTCATAGGCGATTCCTCGAAATCGAGAAGATGGCCTCAAACGGTTGACCCATCCTATACATATATTGTGGTCTAATGACCACTAGGCTAGACTTTTAGATCAGTTTCAGTGAATCCGATCTTCATTGATCAGGGTTATAATTGTTGCTTTGTGCCAGCAAGTAAGTCAGTCAGTGTGCCATCCTTGATACAAGCTTAGCCGATCATCTATCTTTCGATACGAGGCAGAGTTTTTCCTGTAGTAGATTGCCATTTTTTTCTGCGGGAGACCATCAAGGCTATAGAACCCAGTCTGCCCTGCAATTTACCCATAGCTGGAGGGAGAAGAACAGGATTCATACCTTTCCCTAGGGTATTAGCACGTAAGTGAATGTAATGAATTTGACTGGAATTTGAACTCGGCTTTCCGATTCCTCAATCCGAGCCAGCAAGTAATCAAAGCTTTAAAGCCGCCCATTAGCAGCATTCTACTCGTGGGCATGCGCGTAGGTTATTAGAGATTATCATGAATATCCGCCCTGACGTGTATATGTCATATTTATCAAGGCTGTTCTAGAGAGTGATTGGAAATAACATTTTTTTTTTAGTTCCTACTGTCTTCACAGTTAAGGTAATCATGGGAATTTAATTTTCACAATGTCTCGCTCATCCCCCTCTTTTATGTCAATCATCGTCCCTTCGTAGTGACAAAAATATTGTCAAGGCAAACGACGATAACAAAAAATGTAATAATAGAATCATTACCCCGAAGTGAACCTAAATTGTGTTCTGTTGCTCCTAATTTGCAATTTAGATAAGCCTATTTAGGACGTCGCCGATCATGGCTCCCCACAAATTCTTTCCCCCTTTAATATATGTGAATTGACATTACATTATGAGGAAATTCGTGGAATATTTTCCTGTAGCCTTGACTATGGTTTTAAATTCATTTTTCTAGACTGACTTCCACCCAAAGCTAAAGAGTCCAGCTTGCTGAGACAACAGCCCGTACTGATAAACCCTTCGCTACCTATAGTAAATCTCCTGGGTATGACGCTAAACTACATCTGCGTCCTGAGTAAAACAATAAACTACGTCCAACAGGAAGACATCTGATCAGGAGGTTTGGAGGAGGATGGAACCACATCCTAACCCGGCGTGGTAGTACCTGTTACGGCCCCTGCTATGGGCAAATAGTTAACACCCAAACTTGTATAAAAATAGGTTTTAATATCAGAAATACTTTCAAAAAAATTACCAACAATTTTCGAAGGAAAAATTATCAGCAATACTTAAAAAAATACCAACAATACATTTTTGAAAAAAAAAAAAAAAAGACATTACCAGCTTTAGATTTCTTGAAAGAAAAATAATCTCAGAAACAGATTTTTGAAGAAAAAATATTGCCAGCAATAAAAAATTGTCGTATTAAATAACCCATTGAGGTTGATATGCCGTAAAACACACAAACAAACAAACCTATAGTAAAATATAGAAATTGTAATTTCAAATGAATTGAGAAACATATAAACATTGTCTCTATTATTTCTTTTATCGACACTTATTTTTTTTTATCTTAATTCATAAATCAATTTTATATAAAATTCGATGACATAGATTGAATATAAATAATAAGTTTTCGGCGAGGCTTGAATTCGCATTTTCTCATTCTTCATAACTTCCTTCATTGTGACAGCGCCTTACTGATTAGCCTATAAAAAGATTTTTCTCCGATCTACTATGATGTTATTCCATTTGTTTACATTACTACTTGTCTTAGGTTAAAACAAATACGATTAAATAGTTTGTGCGAATTCGTAAACATTAAGTTAATGATTAAATTGTTACTTCTATTGTGCTATGTAATTGATGTCAGGTTTGAACTGAATTTAATGTCAATAAGGGATATTTGTTCTAAGATGAGTTGATCTGTGGTGACCCCAATATTTACTGGGCTCATTGTAAAATAGAGACCGAAAAATGGCTCTGTGCTCGCTGTCACAGTAGACCATCACGGGTGCCAGATGCATCAAAGAGTTGACATATACAACCTAACAGCGATCATGAGCAGAATTGGACGCCAAATGATGTCGTTGGCTTCCACAGGCATATAAGCAAGGGGTCGAGCCAGTTGAACTTAGGATGTACACACGTTGGACTACTGTATGGCAGGAAGTTATGTAAGCACCCCAAATGAGAGGTAAAAGAGTCTCTTATATTCTCAGGAGATCAAATTTCGAAGTAAGTTCTCGGAGCCACACTTACGCACCGGCATTAAATGACGATGTGCGAAGAATAATTTTATATATGGAACTCGTCTCGTTATTTTTAGGCTTTAAAACGAGGAACTTAGACCATAATGTTAATCTGGTAAGAATCTGAAAACCAATTGTGTTCATTATTCAGTTTATTATTTTATAAAGATACAGTCATTAATGAATTATTTATTTGAATTCAACTCTAATTAGTGTAAATTTGAATCGTTTTTTTCTTTCAGGAGATGGGCGTCAAGATCTAAATTGATTCTGATATATTTTGCATTGCTCACATTTTATTCAATCGATGGCCGAAGATGGTATCGGAATTACAGGAAAGAAGATGTTTCTAACTCTGTTAAAAACAAGGTTGCACTGAATTTAAGAAAATCTTCCTGGAGAAAGTTTTTATTTGCGTCAAGCAACCCGAAGAAGGATTTCGTTAAAACGTAATTAGCAAATGAAAATCATTTCAGCTGCACTGGAAAGAGAGGAAACTTCGGAAAGAACAAAAAAAAAAAAAAAAAAGAATTGTAATTATGAACTTTCTGTAAAATTAACGTGAGAGAGATGAGTAAGATTTGGACGTGATAAAGATTCTTTTAAAGGGCGCCCCAGAGATTTAACACTTGTGATTTGCCCCATGGCTCAGTTCGATGCGTCGTTCCTACAGGCACTTATGATTGGTTTTCGAACCCAAGTAAAACAGAACCCTAACACACACACACACACACACACGCACGCATGCGCGCGCACTCACGCAAATTAAATAAAAGCAAATTAGAATTTCGAATATTGATTTTCCGTGTAGGTGGCCAATGTAGGTGACATATTCTAAAGAGAAAGAATCTTCTTATTTTGTTAAACACAATTTTCTCATGCATGGTTATATATTGTTATTTACCGTACCTATGAAGACTAATGAGTATGTCCCAATCCTCATGAATACGTAGGACACTATTGTAAGTGGGGGTAAAATGCTGCCCACAACTAGCAGTGGTTTACCTACTTCACACCTCTGGTGAGTATTGTACTTTGTTGATATTTATAAAGATTACCATTTCATTTTCAACATCCATTTTGATTATTCCTCATTCAGTAACCCTTTCTAGATTACAACACTCTCTTTCTTTCTTTCTTCCTTTCTTTCTTTCTTTCTTTCTTTCTTTCTTTCTTCCTTTCTTTCTTTCTTTCTTTCTTTCTTTCTTTCTTTCTTTCTTTCTTTATCTCTTTCTTTCTTTCATTTACCGTACCTATGAAAACTAATGGATATGTCCCAATTCCTCATTCTATATTGGATACTATTGTAAGTGGGGTTAATATGGCGTCTAAATAGTCCACCACTAGTAATGGTTTACCTACTTCACACCGATGGTGAGTATTTTATTTGGTTGATGTTATAAAGATTACTATTTCATTTCCAACCTCCATTTTGGTAATTCCTTTTTCAGTAATCTTCTCTAGATTACAGCATTTTCTTTCTTTCTATCTTTCTTTCTTTCTTTCTTTTATTTACTGTACCTATGAAGACTAATGAGTATGTCCTAATTTTCATAAATACATTGAACACTTGTAAGGAGGGGCAATATGCTGTCTAAGTAGTCCACCACTAGCAGTGGTTTACCTAATTGAACCGCTGGCGAGTATTGTATTTTGTCGATGTTATAAAGATTACCATTTCATTTCCAACCTCAGTTTTGGTTATTCCTCATTCAATAACCCTTTTCTAGGTTGCAACAATATATTAAGGTGAATAAATATTTAAAGGAAGAAAAAACACAATTTGAGTGCTGATTTTCAAAGCGATAAAACTCACTTCCTAATTTTTCGCATTACTAGTAGATAAATCTTCTTATATCTCATTTAAGTACTATAAGCTATTAACGAAACCTTAGTAAATAGTGACTGTAATATTCAATTGTTTTGATGTACTAAAGGGCTTAGCCGAATGCAGAGATATCTCTCTATTACAAAGAATACGAAACTGTACTCTTATATGGATCAGTGCTCCTATATGGATGTGCAGGTGGTGTTACATTCGCTTATGGGTAAATATACTTGGTAAAGGTATGAATCCAAGTCTTCTTCCTCCAGCTATGGGTTAGATAGCATGATAGACTGTGTTCTATAGCCATGGTTGCCAAACAGTCTACTGCAGAAAGAACTGGCAACCTATTACGGGAAAATATTCAAACGCTCTCTTTCAACCTGCCTTGAATCACCATGGAGGAGTAGCCTCATAAAATGAACATGAATAAGATCTCATATTGATGTGCAGTCTGCAATAGTTCGTGAAGTAAATGACTGATAATGATGATGATGATGATATGGCACAGATTCCTTGATAATCTCCTCACAGAGACAAAGATTGCTTGATCATCTCCTCACTTGAGACAAAGATTGCTTGATCATCTCCTCACAGAGACAAAGATTGCTTGATCATCTCCTCACAGAGACAAAGATTGCTTGACCATCTCCTCACAGAGACAAAGATTGCTTGTTCATCTCCTCACAGAGACAAAGATTGCTTGACCATCTCCTCACAGAGACAAAGATTGCATGACCATCTCTTCACTTGAGACAAAGATTGCTTGACCATCTCCTCACAGAGACAAAGATTGCTTGAACATCTCTTCACAGAGACAAAGATTGCTTGACCATCTCCTTACTTAGACAACGAAAATGTGGTTTATCAGAAGGATGCTGAGAATACCATGAACTGAAAAGGTGAGCAACGGCGAAGTTTTAGAGAAAATGAAACCAAACAGTAAACTAGCGTAGCATTAGATAGAGACAGTTGAAATTTCTAGAGCATATGATGAGGAAAGAAGGCTTGTAATGTTTGACACTCACGGGATATATTTAAGGCAAAAGGAGAAATCAGTGCGTAACCTACCTAACGACCTTGTGTAAACGGTTAGCAGAACAGAGATTATGAGCCAAAAAGCAACTATATTGAGAGATACAAAGAACTGCATGCTGTGGAGAGCCACGAACGTCAACGTTCTGAATGGATACAGTACATAGAAGAAAACTCCATAAAACAGCATAAAAACTTGACACAATTAGTCTTCTATAGGAAATCTGTCTCAGAAATAATTGTTGCTGTTGTGAAGTCATTTCTCATTGATTATTCCAATTTTGGGTCCTCATACCTGATTATATGCAGCATGTTTTACATTGGTAAAGTTTGTCGTCTCTCATTCTTATGTACCAGGGCTAGACTAAAATTAACTTATTCTGCTATGGGTACATCTGTGCAGAAAAGTGTGTTTACAGGTGAATGATGCTTTATGCTTGTAAATCATTGCTAGTGTAGTGATATCCATCTTGGATAAAATCCTGAACACCGGTTGAGCTCTTCAATAAGTGATACATAATAAAGACCTTATACTAAAAATGCTTAAATATTGATGAGCAAAATGATATTACTGGCTAATTGCTACAGTGTTGAATTCACTCTCTTCCGAGTGGTTCTTTGCTGTGGCCTTGTGTTAGACGAAAGAAAGCCTAAATATCAACAGACATGAAATTGTCGGTTACCATATGACAGTGGTTAGAAAATAATGTTGATGATCCTTGGCTATAATCATTATTCCTTCTTAGATATTCAATTGTCCTGAAGTTGTAACAGATTGAAAAAAAAAAAAATCTCCATCTAATGTTTCACCTTAATGGGGGAAGGAGATTCTTTCTTCAAATATTGTAAAATAGAAATCTACTTCCGTTAAAAAAACAGCTAATAGTTCGTACATAAGATGAGAAGTTATAAAGGCAGAGGTTCCTAAATTACTTGTATAGCTGTGGCTTCTTATTGAAACGGTTTCTAGTTTCTTATGAGAAACTAGGAAAAAGTTGATTAATTTTTAGGATTTGCTCTTCCCTTCGTTAATGCAATTAGCGAAGTAATTGTATTCCTAATTCTTCTAAAATCTCGGTTTATCGTACACAACTGAAACACTTCGGCTGTCCCTTAGGCGCTTTATCAAATTCCCAGTATCAATTTTGGAACGATATTAGGGAAATCTGAGAAGTGTCTTCTACGTTTACACAGTTCTGTATAGTTTATGCATTCATTTAGCCTCATGGAAATGTACAAACTGCGAAAATTCCAGTTATTCACTGGAAAAAAGTAATAAATATTTCTATAAGCATTAGTAACTTCATTTCTATTATACAACATAAAATCGGCCTGAACTTTTATTCCTATTTGATATGAAATGATTTTTTTTTACAGTGAGGTTTACAAGGCCTTGGGGCCACTCGAGTTAGAGCGTTACCTCAAGAAGCAATTTATACGGATAAGAGAGAAAGATAACGGTTAACCTTAGAGCAGCTAGAAGCTTGCCACATCCCACCTGTGAAAGAAAGATTGTAGGGTGGACAATAAATTATATATATATATATATATATATATATATATATATATATATATATGATATGACCATATATAATTTTCTATGATTTTATATATCGACAAACAGTATTTAGAAAAATATTATAAACTAGAATGTTTTTTGTGACGCGTTTCATCCGATGAAATCTTAAGGGATGAAACACGTCACAAAAACTTTCCAGTTTATCATATATATATATATATATATATATATATATATATATATATATAGATAGATAAATGCAACTATATATATATATATATATATATATATATATATATAGATAGATAGATAGATAGATAAATGCAACAATACATATATATATATATATATATATATATATATATATATATATATATATATATATATTGTTGCATTTATCTATCTATCGTTCATCTGATACTCGACCTAAGATACAGTCAAGGTAGAGGGTTACTGAAAGAGTTTGTTGAATGAGCGTAAGAGGAGGAAGTAAGAAGTACAGTTTATGAGGATGGGTAGGAAAGATAACCTTAGACATGAGGATGTGGTGAGCGGGGGAGTATCTTTTCGGGAGTCTGTTCCTCAAAATAACGGGTCTTGGGAAGAAACTGTCTGAATGGAACTTTCTTACCAATTGTATATGAAAAGAATGGGGATGAATTGTACCAATGTGCGTCGTATGACTGGTCTTATCAATGAAGGCCAGAACTGGTGAATCTATCTATCTATCTATCTATCTATCTATCTATCTATCTATCTATCTATCTATCTATCTATCAGGTTGGTGCAAAAATAATGCCGTTTTTTGCACCAACCTAATATCTATCTATTAGGTTGATGCAAAAATAATGACGTAATAATGTCGCTTTTTGACGTAAAAAATACGTCAAAAACGACATTATTACGTCATTATTTTTGCATCAACCTAATATCTATCTATCTATCTATCTATCTAAAATTAGCTTTATTCAATAAATATATACTAAAGCGTTGGTTAGTCTTCTAAGTTGTGGATCAAGAATTAATTCCTTACCGTATGTTCAGTTATTCAGACCTGATGCCGAAGATTGAGAAGCTATGATCCTTGCATGAGATGAGGATTTTGGTGTCATTACGTTTCTCACCGGGTGGCACATAAACCTAAGCGTTTCTCATGTTCAATATTTCTAAATGCCAACTGATTCGTTACTTCACGTCAAAGCTAGAACCTTTTAAGTGCGCGTTCGTCACTTTGTCATCTGAGCCTAACCTACAAAACCAAATAGCTGATCTATTTCTCTTGATTGGTTTCTTGACTAGAGGGCTTCGTTTCAGAAGCTCAGAAGAGGCGATAATCTTCTCTAGGAATTGGTTACCCTTCTCTCCGCTCCTTTGTGTAATCAGGAATTTAGTAAAAAGGTGATTTATTTATTTCTTAGGAAAGAACATTTGTTAATTATGGAAGGCCAACCAATTCTATGCCATTTTTATGTTGGATTAAGGACCTTCTCACATGATCAACAAGGTTAATCATAGCCCAGAGAAATCGATATCAACTGATTCTCGCTATTAAACTACTCGTAATACAATCAGTAAAATTGTTTTCATGCTTTTTACGGCTTTGATTAAACAAATGGAGACTTACAGACTTGTTAATACTTGATTTTTACCACATCGTGGAAATGGAAATATGATTTTTAACAACATCCGAATTCAGACACGTTTTAAAAACAGGTGGAATTGCTGTTAGTGATTTTTTTCATATTTTTATGTCATGTTTATGAATTTCACACTTTCTCTATTTTATTTCCTCTTTCTTTCTTTTTTAAAAAATTCTCTTTTTCCTATTTCGATATCAGGTTCTTATTTTCCTCCTCTTTTATTCGTTGTAACTTTTTTTTTTTATCTCTGGCTCTCACAATAAATAAATAGATATGAACAAACTGTGATAGATAGATAGATAGATAGATAGATAGATAGATATGACTTAGATTGATAGAGATAGGGGAAAAATTGAAATAGATAGATGCAAACAGACTGAAATACATAGCTAGCTAGCGAGATAGATAGATAGATAGATAGATATAAACAGACTGACATAGATAGATAGATAGATAGATATGACTTAGAGTGATAGAGATGGGAATGGACAGTTTGAAATAGATAGATGCGAACAGACTGAAATACATAGCTAGCTAGCGAGATAGATAGATAGATAGAAAGAATAGACTCAGATATTTTGGCTTGGTTTGTTTTGTTTTATGGCATATCAATCTCAATGGGTCATTTAATGTCGACAACTCTTTTTTTTCCTGGTAATATTTTTGTTTTGTCCAAAATCTATTCTGTTAATATTTTTTTCCTCAAAAATGTATAGCTGGTAATATTTTTTTCAAAAACGTATTGCTGGCAACATTTTTTTTTCCCAAAAACGTATTGCTGGTAATATTTTATAATGTTTTTTACCTCAGTTTTGTGGTTAACTATTTGCCCATAGCTGGGACCCTAACAGGTGCTACCACCCCGGTCACGGTGGACCTGGGAACACCAGCAATTAAGAGATGGTTCCACGCTCCTCAAAACCTCCTGATTAGAGGCCTTGCTTTTGGACGCAGTTTATCCTCTTACCCAGGATGCAGATGTAGTTTATCGTCATACCCAGGACGCGGATGTAGTTTATCGTCATATCCAGGATGCAGACTCAGATAGAATAGACTCAGATAGATAGATAGATAGATATAGAGGAACAGGCTTATCTAAATAAACCTATGAACAAAGTGAGATAGATAGATAGATAGATAGATAGATAGATAGATGTTTTGTTCAAGTTTAATTTGGATTAAAAGAATCTTGGATTACATGGAAATTGCATCAGTAAAATGGTAATGGTAATATTAGCCGTTTCCCTATAAGGAAACGTTCTGCATTCATTGCCTGAACAGCCGGGAAGAAAGACAAATAGCGAATATGAATAAAATGTTCTGAAGAAAGTTGTTTATTCTAAAAGAAAAAAGTAAATATTTTCTGCATTTTCCAAAGGGAGATAATTCTTGTTAAACACAATCATGAAAAGAAAATGTTTAGTTCTTTTTAAACATTTAGTTTGTTTTCTTGCAAACAAACCTCAGACACAAATTTGTAGGTAAATGTATAGTTATTCAGTTTATTCTGAAAATGTCTTCTTTGGAACAGAATCATTGGCGTTAAAGTTAGTATGTTTACACATCAGGGTTTGAAATTTACGTTGGGGACGTATTTGCAGATGACACATCCGTCTGCTTTTTCCTCTTAGGAGCCTCCATATAATTGGCATCTTTCTTTTTTACTCTGCCTACTGGAATTAACACCAGAGCCTTTCCCTAATCTAATGTCTACTTACAGACACATTTTGAGAATAAAAAGTCCTCTGTCATTTGAAACAATTCCAGTTCTGGAAATACGTTTATTTGCAATATTAGTGAAGATGACAGCGCATCTAAAAAAAAGAAAAAAGATGGACAGCAGCATTATCAATAAAAAAAACAGAGACGTAAGAAGAGGAATATAAAAACGTGTACCTATATTGCCCGCTTGTACATATACTCTGAGAAATTATAGGTAATACCAACCTTGACAGAGAAATCTGATGTCAGGACGAATACCAGTTTATAAGGTTGAAGTAATGGGCATATCTTTGTTAGGTTAGAAAATTACAATTGTGTAAGAGACTTGAAGCAACAGAAATTTCGTTCTACAGAAGGATGATGAGAATATCATGGACTGAACATATGAGTATTGATCGATTGATTTTTTATGGCTTATCAACCTTTTGCAGGTTATTTAAAGCCAGGAAATACTTTTTAGATTGTAAGAGATTTTGGAAATAATAATGATTTACCGATACAAGTCCTATTAATTAACCCATAGTTGGAGGGAGAATAGGCGGATTCGTATATTTCCCAAGGCTATTTGTGCATATAACGTGAATATAATGAACTCAATCGGAATTCGAACTCGGCTCTTCGATTTCAAAATTCGAGTCATTATCCATTACATCACACACACACTCACTTTCAAGCTTACAACTTCTGGTATTCCGAAATGGTCACCCATCTAGGTACAGACGAAGTTCCAAGTTGCTTAACTTCAGTGAGCGTGCGAGAACTTGTGTTTCAATGTGATACGCCCTGAACATGTGAGCATCTACGAAATTTTAGAGAAAATGGAAAGAAATGGAAACTTGACAGTTTAAATTTCTAGGGAATATAATGAGGAAGGAGGGCTTGGAAAATCTGATACTCACAGGATAGATCGAAGTCAAGGGGGACAGAAGAAAACAACGCATAAGCTACATAGCGTGCTTGATTAAATGGTTGGCAGAACCGGGCTTAGGGGAGATAACAAAAAGACCAAATTTATTAATAGCTACAAAGGACAGGAAATTGTGGAGAGCCATGATCGTCAACGTTCTGAAGAGATACGTCAAATAAAAGAAGATGAATGTATTTGGACGTCACATAAGCTTAGAAAATAGATTAAACATGGAGTACCTGATAGTGATTTTCCAAGCGCAGGTTAGATGTGGCAAAAGTATGGGGTACCCAGTGAGGGTCAAACTCACTATTCAGTCATAACTGATCTAGCAAGACAAATTTGCTAACCATTACACCGCGTCGAGGTGCCCTCGTTGCGCATATATCTACTGGGCAGTGAGTGACTTTAACATTAGGTACGATGTACATGTAGCCTCATGCCTGACTAAACTAAGATTGGTTTCAAGGGTTCTGAAGTGAAGCCTTGTTCTAAGGCCAATGATTCATACGTAGTTCCTCTATCTATAAAAGGCAGGATGTGTGTGTGTGTGTGTGTGTGTGTAACGAATGCATGGCCGCAATTTTCGACGGATTTCCACCGAAATTTACATGCACATGATCCAAGTTAGCAGGAAGGCCAAGACCGACGTTGCATTTCCCAACTCCCATCGATAGTGGAAATAATCAATTTTTTCATGCTTCTACGGCAGTTTTCATGTAGTTTGCGGCCATTTTCTACTGGCCAGAGTGAGAGCCTATAGCTGGCTGCCACAAATAGACAGGAAGATTCTACTGGCCAGCGTGAGAGCTAACAGCTGACTGACACGAATGTTAACTAGCATGCAAAAAATCGATAGCTGCATTCGTCACAAGTGGGAAAAATTTAAATCTGTATGGCACTTTACTGCAATTGGCTCATTCTCTTGCTTAAACACAACGTTGATTCTGATTCCGCAGAACTGGGTTGAGTGTGAAAAAGTATTTGTTGTTAACATTCTTTTATCAGTCGGTTTTTCCAGTTACGAGTCCTTTTTTAAAGCTGATCGTTTTGTGTTCATTTTGTTTAGTTCTTTTTTCGTAACAGATTTAATGTTTAGTATAGAGCTTGGAAAAAATTCGCAGTGGCAAAAAGTAAGGCAAAGGGCACTCCGTTAAAGGCAAGGAAGGGTAAAAATATTTTAAGTCAAGTGATAGCGATTGCTGTATGAGTCGTACGATTTTTGAATCAAGCACGGGCAACGCCGGACCATGCTGCTAGTAAAATATATTATGGGAGGACATATGAGGAAATATGAAAATTGAGAATCTCCTATACGTTTACTGATGTTGGATTCATGTCTTTCGATATGAATAGACTCAAAAAATTCTTATCATTTTTTTTCGCATTTTGGCTTACGAGAGTATATAAGAGTAATAAGCTGACGATTACGAGGTAGTTTGTTTTGTTTTACAGCATATCAACCTCAATGGGTTATTTAATGCCGACATTTCTTTTTTATTGCTGGTAATATTTTTTTTTTAAATCTATTGCTGTAATATTTTTTTAAAAGATGTATAGCAGGTAATCTTTTTTTTTTTTTAAATGTATTTCTGGTAATAATATTTCTGGTATTAAAACCTATTTTTACACTTTCATGGTGCTTTGGTCCCAGTTTAGGGGTTAACTATTTGCTTATAGCTGGGACCCTAACAGGTGCTACCACCTCGGGTCAGGGTAGACCTGGGAACACCAGCAATTAAGAGGTGGTTCCACACTCCTAAAAACCTCTTGATCAGCGATCTTGTTCTCGGACGTAGTCTATCATCTTACCCAGGACGCGGATGTAGTTTATCTTCTTGCCCAGGATGGACGGTTATTAGAAGACTGATTTATTTTCTACGGCATATTAATCAACCCTCTACCGGTCATTTTAAACCAGAAAATATTTTTAGATTTTAAGAATTATGGGGTGGGGAGATAATAATGATTTAATGATACATGTTTCACTAATTAACCCATAGTTGGGGAAAAAGAGGTGAATTCATAATTTTCCTAAGGGTATTGGCGCCTAAGTGAATATAACGAACCCAACTGGAATTGGAATTTGGATCTCCAATTAACAATTCCGAGCCGTTATCTTTTTGTACCACCCGCACTTGATTTCTTACAGAATATTACAGATTTTTTTTTATCTATTGAACAATTTTTAGCAGAAGTTCTGCTAACCTGACATACATTAAATTCTCGAGATTTTCAGGTATTTATGTTGTATGATACTTCTATATAGGGTGTACCAAAAATACTTTTACACACATGGGGGCGGGCTCCTGACCCCAAAACATGAAAAGAAATGTCCATATAAACATATGTACAAAAGGCCATCGTTGTACCTCAACTCGCCCACACATGAAAAATATCCAAATTGTCCTCTGCTTCTTTCTACACACGCATACATCCATCAGATCATTGATCATCAGACCCTTTCAGATACTCCCACACGGTGTCGAATGTTTTCGCAGGTCCCCAAACCACGTGGATGAAGCGTATCTGCATTATTAACGTCTGTTGCATAAACCAATTTTTTAGGTGGCCCCACAGATGAAAATCTAAAAGGATTGAGGTTAGAGGAACGTGCAGGCCATGGAGCCAGCCCTCTTCTACCTATCCATGTTTCATAGTAGATGTCAGCCGGTGTATCACGAATAATGTGACTAAAATGTACTGGATCCCCATCATGAATGAGTCACACCTTTGTATAAGCAGGTGCACATCCTCTTGCAGGTGTGGAAGTGTGTTCGAAATAACGTCCCTGTAGGCAGCTCATGTAACACGTGCAGGGAGAACATTATGGACTTACTAGACTGTTACCTACAATTTCAGCGCACACATTAATCGTAAACTGATGCTAGTGTCTAGCCTGTATTGTATCATAGACATCCGCCCAGAAATCTTGGTTGGGTAAAATTGTTATCCCATTTCTTCTAAATGTTACCTCATCAGTAAACAAGACTGAAGAAACAAACAATGGATCAGCAGTTCGTGCAATAAACCATCGGCAAAAGTTCTCCCGTAGTGAGTGGTCAAAGGGCGAAAGACCCTGCAATCGTTGCAAATGATACGGATACGCAAACTGCTCTTGAAATATCTCCCATGAGGTACTATGAGATTTCCAACATACTAGGGTCAAATGACGTGTATTGATAACTGGATCGCCCCCGACAGCCCGTAGAATTTGTGCTTCGTGGTCAGGCGGATCTGTCTCAGCAATGCGATTCATATTTGCGCCCCCACGATATGAATAGCCAGCCATTATTAAACGGAACATTTCTCAGTTAACTCGCTACAACACATGTTAACCATTGAAGGCAGACTAGCCCCAAATGTACACAAATGGTAAATGTAACCTAGTCCACATGGCAAGAGAGAGCCATCTACCGTAAGCTTACCTTAAACATAATAACTCAGAAACGAAAGAATTGCGGACATGTATATAAGGACTTTTGTCCTTGTATTGGGATGAGGAACCTGCCCAAACGCTTGCAAAAGTATTTTTGATAGAATCTATCTACTTATCTATCTATCAATCTATCTATCGGTACACATATGTCATTGGTGGAATGCCTTTGGTATTCTCAAGCAGACAGCCATTTAGGTAATGAACAGGCAGAACGTTACTTAAATTCGGTGCTCGTACGGGATGTTTGTTTATTAAGAGGCACGGAAGAGTAATGGATTGTTGCTCAGATTGAGAAATCGGAGAGACGAGTTCGAAATCCAGTCGAATCCATTAAATTCAGTTACGTGCTAATACCCTTGGGAAAGCTATGAAATCATCTCTTCTATCTTTCTTATGAATATATGTGCTTATTAGGAGGCATGGAAGAGTAATGGATTTTGGCTTGGACTGAAGAATCGGAGAGGCGAGTTCGAATTCCAGTTGAATCCATTACATTCACTTACGTGCTAATACCCTTGGGAAAGGTATGAATCCATCTCTTCTTTCTTATGATTATGTATGCTTGTTAGGAGGCATGGAAGATTAATGGATTGTGGCTCGGATTGAGGAATGGGAGAGTCGAGTTCGAATTCCACTCGACTCCATTACATTCACTTACGTGCGAATACCCTCGGAAATGGTATGAATCCATCCGTTCTGCCGTTCTAATGATTGTGTGTGCTTAATAGGCAGCCTGGACGATTAATGGACTGTGTCTTGGATTGAGGAATGGGAGAGCCGAGTTCGAATTCCAGTCAAATCCATTACATTCACTTACGTGCTAATAAGATTGGGAAAGGTATGAATCCATCTCTTCTTTCTTTCTTATGATTATGTGTGCTTATTAGGAGGCATGGAAGAGTAATGGATTGTGGCTCTGATTGAAGAATCGGAGAGCCGCGTTCGAATTCCAGTCGACTCCATTACATTCACTAATACCCTTGGGAACAGTATAAATCTATGATCTTGATGTAAGTTTTTTATTATTGTTGTATATGTCATCCTCCCAACCATATAAAATGTATATGTCGCTGTGTCCTTGTTAGGATCAGAAATAAAGCCCCAAAGAGAGGAATTGAGTTAAGCAAATATATTAACTGAAACACTCATTCAAGCATATACAAACGAGAATATTACAGTAAGAATGTTCGGACCGACTATCAGAGCTGACTGCAGGAACCTTTCCTCTCGAAAAGGTAATACCTGCTCCTATTTATAGCTGGGAGATTCCATGGGTAAATTACTATAATATATATATATATATATATATATATATATATATATATATATATGTGTGTGTGTGTGTGTGTATATAAGAATACTGTACTGATTTGAACACCGCGTAGTGGCAGTCTGTTTCCCCACTCGAAAAGCTGTACCCTATGTGAAGTTTCATATTCGCCATTAACTAACTTTGGAGCTACTGGAAACATACGCACGGATGGGAGAGTTTAGTATATATAGAGATTGCGATAGAAATAACTGCCAAATTGATTTTTTTTGTTAGCGTTTGAAATGTGGGGGGTTGTATGTATGTGTGTCTGTGTGTACATTCAAACAAAACATACCTACAAAATCAAAGGCACGAATGAACGTGCACCTACGTATATCTTATGTTTCGAACTTTACGAGGGATGTAATTACGGATGACACGTGCGTCTGCTTTCCTCTTAGGAGACTCCATATAATTGGCATCTTTCTCTGAATTCTTTGCGTTATCGTTTCTATTTTTCTATGCGTGGAGGAATGAACACCACAGCCTTTCAGCAGAACGTAGACAAAAGGGCGCTAAAAAGTTTTCGGCACGATAGATAACCAAATTCTCACTGAACGTCCAAACATCAATTTATTCATGAATACTTTCTTGGCATTTTAACACACACACACACACACACACACACTATATATATATATATATATATATATATATATATATATATATATATATATTTATAAGTCATTTTTATATTTATACATTTTTTATAGAAACAAATATTTAAGTAAATGCTCTGTTTTTTAATAAACAGTATTAAACAACATTTACCGGCCTCAACATTTTTCGTCCTCCGACAGGAATTGAACCTGTATTCTATACGGAACCATTATTTAGCTTGACGTGCATTATATATTTCTATATTTCTGAGATGAGGTATTATGTACACTATTTACATTATTCGGACTATTGTCCTCATCTTTGTCACCATATTTATTACAATGTTTTGGCTCTTCAGTAACTGTCTATATTTCTGAGATGAGGTATTATATACACTATTTACATTATTCGGACTATTGTCCTCATTATTGTTGACATATTTATTACAACGTTTCGGCCGTTGTACGCTCCGGCCTTCTTCAGGTGGTTGGAATGTTGAACTGAACCCTTTATTTCACTACACAGTGGATTATGGCGTTAGTTAGATCCAGTGACACTAACCAAAAGTGTGTGAGTTCAATACCCGGTTATGGCAGTGGATAACTTACAGAGGGAAATTAACAAGAGATAACTTACATCCATTAAACATGACAGTCTACCCCAGTGATCGAAATAAAGGGTTCAGTTCGACATTCCAACCACCCGAAGAAGGTCGGAGCGTACAAACGTTGACAAAGATGAGGGAAATTGTCCGAATAATGTAAATAATGAACTCTATAATATGATAAGTGATCAAACATGGCCGAACATTAAACTTTTTTCTAATTGCACCTCTTTACATTTCATGGACGTGTATATACGTCCGGTCCCACACTGTTCATATATGATTGTGTGAGCTTCAATGCATGTCCTTTGCTGTATGTATGCCTGCTTACGTATGAGTGGCATTCCGATGACAATTTTCCCCTCCCACTACCATAAAAACACATACGCAGCCATATATAAATTCCAAATTTAAAAATTATACAGTTTGTCTGACGATGGCAAGTATCATGAAACCTAGGGACACAAACTCACATCAATCCAACTATATATATATATATATATATATATATATATATATATATATATATATATATATATATATATGGTGCCTGTCGTCTCAGTTTCGAGTGTGACCCCCCTCTTGAGGTTCACATTTTCTTCTCTTTCCTTCTTTATTTTAAGTTGTATGCACCCGTAGATGACTTTTCAAACCCGCTAAACTGTGACAGGTTTTACCACAGACTGGACGTTGTCGATCGTTTTGATTCACATGAGTATTATTTTGTAGAACAACAGGTTGAACATGTTTGCGCAGATGGCTTTTGAGACCCGCAAATGAGAGACAGAGTTTTCCGCATATGTTACAGTTGAAGTGTTGTGTTTGTGAACCTGGTGCTGAAGCTTGTTCACCCTTACGAACTGATAGATTGAAATTGGCATACTGGACATAGCGATATTAAAAGGATTCTATACAATCATGAATCAGTTTGCCAGTTTCCGCCACTGACTTCTATCCAATGCCACCGTTTAAGGACAATTTTGGGGAAAAATATATTATCCAGTGTATAACGACGTTTTATCTTTCTTGACAGATCTTCGATTTTCACAATGTGGGATATTGAATGATAAATTTGATGGAAACAAACAAGAAGAAAAATATATTTAATGTATACCCCAAATAAAAAGATACTTAGTTATATACCCAAAATACATATTTAAAAAAGAAAAATTCAGATTTAATTCAGATTTAAAATTCTGAGCACTCCCTTTCTTTCGTGCGCATGCGTAAGTAGCAACGACGTTAACAACACTTTCGTTCAATGAAGTCCTAAAGTACGAAACGCGTCACACGAAAACCTTTTCCATTTTGTCATAGATTTTCCCTTATATATATATATATATATATGGAGAGAGAGAGAGAGAGAGAGAGAGAGAAAGAGAGAGAGAGAGAGGAGATAATAATCAGCTACCGAAAGGAAGTTCGGATGTCAGTAAAATTGTTATCTTCATAAGAGATCCCCCAACCTAACGACACGGCCGCAACACGTGCTACCAATATATTGTAAAGTGCCTTTAGCAATTGATCTAAAGGTCGTGATCAAGACAATTGGCTTTATCGAATTTAACAGAATACCATTACTTTAATACGCAATGATGCGATGATCGAAATTTTAGTGGCGAAAGGTGTGGAGGGCTTTTTTCGGTATTGATACACCCTGCTTCTGTTTAGCTTTAGTCTGATAAAGGGACGGACGTGTAGCGTGGTACCCGGTGAGGACAAATCTCATTACAACCAAAATGTTCTATAATATTCATGGCAGTCTGCACTAGGGACAAACTTTCTTAGATGAACAAAGCCACAAATATGGATTATTCACATCGATTTAATAATTGTTCCAATCTTTCCTTTATGCAGTTTGTAGTCATAGTGAAGTGTTTTTGCCCATGAGACCTTATATAAGTACTTTGTCTAATATCTGGGAGGAGGAATTATCATTATTTACATACCAACTATTTTCCTCGTCTCCATTTTTATAACAACTTTTCGATTGTTGTACTCTGTGGCCTTCATCAGTTGCTTGTCGATTCGGCTAATTTTCAGGCCTTTATTTAATCCGTCGGAGTAGATTGTCCTCATCCCACTGTACATGTCTAGGGGAGATAACTCGTATTGTTCTTATTTATTACAGCTCAGTTATTGCTTACCACATTATAAGTGCAGTATAAGGTAGGTATTTAAATATGAACGCCCATTGAAGGGGTTGTACCAACTTGATGACAGCACAAGACATGAATCTTTCATTATTTAACATTATATTTTATTACACTAAAATACATCGTCAGTTTTCCATCGGCCACTGTGTAGTGGACCTTACATTTTCGTCTGCGATGTATGAGAGACTGCCTAAATTCACTCTGGAGCGGTTGTTTACATAATTATCTTATGCTTGCTATTCCTACGTTTTCAAAACCATTTGTAGCTGTGAGGTCACACGATTTTGAATTCGGCAACAGAGAGTAACATCTGACTACATGTACTTGGTTTCCTAAGTTTGGCATAAAACTGGGTACAAAGCCTATTCTGGAATAATAATACAAAGGAAAAACTAGTTAAAATAGAAATTGGGAAAGGCTGAAGACTGACTCGATTGAAAAGACTTTAATAGTGCAAACATAGCCTCCGTGGATAGAATATGCGCGTTTTTGTTGTGTTATATTGTAGATTCCACTGTGGAGAAGTATAGACTTAGGTGTTGCGTACTGTGATTTTAGTTGGAACCATACATTTAGGGGTTGTATTGTTATCCTTACGCTGAGCTGGGTTTGAATTCAGATTGATCCTTCTTCTCGACCAGCTGACAACCAAAGCTAAAGAGCCGACTCTGCCTGTCACTAATCGTCAGCTAGAAAAGAAATTCATACATTTTGAAGGGTATCTGTGCGAAAGCGAATGCCAAAAACCCTCGGCTGGAATTAACACAACCCACGAGTCATACGATAACAGCTTCGAGCACATATTGAATCCACGAGTGATAATTATATATATATATATATATATATATATATATATATATATATATATATATATATAGCCTCAAAAAACAAAATATTCCTGAATAAGTATTCATATATTCTAAGGTTTAACGAATAACCTATACTCGTGGATTCGACTAGTAGTCGGGTAAAAGCGACGATACCACTTACAATGCTGCAAGTTTGCCGTACAGAATTAAACATTTGCTTTATGACAAGTTGGTCGTATACTGATGAAGAATTTTTCCATTTCATCTCTTTGTTTTCATCTCTTTGTTTTCATCTCCTTGTTTTCATCTCTTTGTCTTCATCCTTTTGTTTTCATCTCTTTGTTTTCATCTTTTTGTTTTCATCTCTTTGTTTTCATCTCTTTGTTTTCATCTATTTGTTTTCATCTTTTTGGTTTCATCTTCTTGTTTTCAACTCTTTGTTTTCATCTTTTTGTTTTCATGTCTTTGTTTTCATCTCTTTGTTTGCATCTTTTTGTTTTCATCTCTTTGTTTTCATCTTTTTCTTTTCATCTCTTTGTTTTCATCTTTTTGTTTTCATCTCTTTGTTTTCATCTCTTTGTTTTCATCTCTTTGTTTTCATCTTTTTGCTTTCATCTTTTTGTTTTCATCCCTTGGTTTTCATCTCTTTGTTTTCATCTTTTTTTTTCATCTCTTTGTTTTCATCTCTTTGTTTTCATCCTTTTGTTTTCTTCTTTTTGTTTTCATCTATTTGTTTTCATCTCTTTGTTTGCATCTTTTTGTTTTCATCTTTTTGTTTTCAACTTTTTGTTTTCATCTCTTTGTTTGCATCTTTTTGTTTTCATCTCTTTGTTTTCATCTTTTTGTTTTCATCTCTTTGTTTTCATTACTTTGTTTTCATCTCTTTGTTTTCATCTCTTTGTTTTCATCTTTTTGTTTTCATCTCTTTGTTTTCATCTCTTTGCATCATTTTGTTTTCATCTTTTTGTTTTCATCTTTTTGTTTTCATGTCTTTGTTTTCATCTCTTTGTTTTCATTTCTTTGTTTTCATCTCTTTTTTTTCATCTTTTTGTTATCATCTCTTTGTTTTCATCATTTTGTTTTCATCTCTTTGTTCTCATCTCTTTGTTTTCATCTCTTTGTTTTCATCCCTTTTTTTCATCTCTTTGTCTTCATCCTTTTGTTTTCATCTCTTTGTTTTCATCTCTTTGTCTTCATCTCTTTGTCTTCATCTTTTCGTTTTCATCTCTTTGTTTTCATCTTCTTGTTTTCATCTCTTTGTTTTCATCTGTTTGTTTTCATCTGTTTGTTTTCATATTTTGTTTTCACATTTTTTTTTCTTCTCTTTGCTTTCATCTCTTTGTTTTCATCCTTTTGTTTTCATCTCTTTGTTTTCATCTCTTTGTTTGCATCTTTTTGTTTTCATCTCTTTGTTTTCATCTCTATGCTTTCATCTCTTTGTTTTCATTACTTTGTTTTCATCTCTTTGTTTTCATCTCTTTGTTTTCATCTTTTTGTTTTCATCTCTTTGTTGTCATCTCTTTGCATCATTTTGTTTTCATCTTTTTGTTTTCAACTTTTTGTTTTCATCTCTTTGTTTGCATCTTTTTGTTTTAATCTCTTTGTTTTTATCTTTTTGTTTTCATCTCTTTGTTTTCATCTCTTTGTTCGCATCTCTTTGTTTTCATCTCTTTGTTTTCATCTTTTTGTTTTCATCTCTTTGTTTTCATTTCTTTGTTTTCATCTCTTTTTTTTCATCTTTTTGTTATCATCTCTTTGTTTTCATCATTTTGTTTTCATCTCTTTGTTCTCATCTCTTTGTTTTCATCTCTTTGTTTTCATCCCTTTTTTTCATCTCTTTGTCTTCATCCTTTTGTTTTCATCTCTTTGTTTTCATCTCTTTGTCTTCATCTCTTTGTCTTCATCTTTTCGTTTTCATCTCTTTGTTTTCATCTTCTTGTTTTCATCTCTTTGTTTTCATCTGTTTGTTTTCATCTGTTTGTTTTCATATTTTGTTTTCACATTTTTGTTTTCTTCTCTTTGCTTTCATGTCTTTGTTTTCATCTTTTTTTTTCATCTCTTTGTTTTCATCTCTTTGTTTTCATCCTTTTGTTTTCTTCTTTTTGTTTTCATCTATTTGTTTTCATCTCTTTGTTTGCATCTTTTTGTTTTCATCTTTTTGTTTTCAACTTTTTGTTTTCATCTCTTTGTTTGCATCTTTTTGTTTTCATCTCTTTGTTTTCATCTTTTTGTTTTCATCTCTTTGTTTTCATTACTTTGTTTTCATCTCTTTGTTTTCATCTCTTTGTTTTCATCTTTTTGTTTTCATCTCTTTGTTTTCATCTCTTTGCATCATTTTGTTTTCATCTTTTTGTTTTCATCTTTTTGTTTTCATGTCTTTGTTTTCATCTCTTTGTTTTCATTTCTTTGTTTTCATCTCTTTTTTTTCATCTTTTTGTTATCATCTCTTTGTTTTCATCATTTTGTTTTCATCTCTTTGTTCTCATCTCTTTGTTTTCATCTCTTTGTTTTCATCCCTTTTTTTCATCTCTTTGTCTTCATCCTTTTGTTTTCATCTCTTTGTTTTCATCTCTTTGTCTTCATCTCTTTGTCTTCATCTTTTCGTTTTCATCTCTTTGTTTTCATCTTCTTGTTTTCATCTCTTTGTTTTCATCTGTTTGTTTTCATCTGTTTGTTTTCATATTTTGTTTTCACATTTTTTTTTCTTCTCTTTGCTTTCATCTCTTTGTTTTCATCCTTTTGTTTTCATCTCTTTGTTTTCATCTCTTTGTTTGCATCTTTTTGTTTTCATCTCTTTGTTTTCATCTCTATGCTTTCATCTCTTTGTTTTCATTACTTTGTTTTCATCTCTTTGTTTTCATCTCTTTGTTTTCATCTTTTTGTTTTCATCTCTTTGTTGTCATCTCTTTGCATCATTTTGTTTTCATCTTTTTGTTTTCAACTTTTTGTTTTCATCTCTTTGTTTGCATCTTTTTGTTTTCATCTCTTTGTTTTTATCTTTTTGTTTTCATCTCTTTGTTTTCATCTCTTTGTTCGCATCTCTTTGTTTTCATCTCTTTGTTTTCATCTTTTTGTTTTCATCTCTTTGTTTTCATTTCTTTGTTTTCATCTCTTTTTTTTCATCTTTTTGTTATCATCTCTTTGTTTTCATCATTTTGTTTTCATCTCTTTGTTCTCATCTCTTTGTTTTCATCTCTTTGTTTTCATCCCTTTTTTTCATCTCTTTGTCTTCATCCTTTTGTTTTCATCTCTTTGTTTTCATCTCTTTGTCTTCATCTCTTTGTCTTCATCTTTTCGTTTTCATCTCTTTGTTTTCATCTTCTTGTTTTCATCTCTTTGTTTTCATCTGTTTGTTTTCATCTGTTTGTTTTCATATTTTGTTTTCACATTTTTGTTTTCTTCTCTTTGCTTTCATCTCTTTGTTTTCATCCTTTTGTTTTCATCTCTTTGTTTTCATCTCTTTGTTTGCATCTTTTTGTTTTCATCTCTTTGTTTTCATCTCTATGCTTTCATCTCTTTGTTTTAATTACTTTGTTTTCATCTCTTTGTTTTCAACTTTTTGTTTTCATCTCTTTGTTGTCATCTCTTTGCATCATTTTGTTTTCATCTTTTTGTTTTCATCTTTTTGTTTTCATGTCTTTGTTTTCATCTCTTTGTTTGCATCTTTTTGTTTTCATCTCTTTGTTTTCATCTCTTTGTTTTCATCTTTTTGTTTTCATCTCTTTGTTTTCATCTTTTTGTTTTCATCTCTTTGTTTTCATCTCTTTGTTTTCATCTTTTTGCTTTCATCTCTATGTTTTCATCTTTTTGTTTTCATCTCTTTGTTTTCATCTCTTTGTTTTCATCTCTTTGTTTGCGTCTTTTTGTTTTCATCTCTTTGTTTTCATCTTTTCGTTTACATCTCTTTGTTTTCATCTCTTTCTTTGCATCTTTTTGTTTTCATCTCTTTGTTTTCATCTCTTTGTTTTCATCTCTTTGTTCGCATCTCTTTGTTTTCATCTCTTTGTTTTCATCTTTTTGTTTTCATCTCTTTGTTTGCATTTCTTTGTTTTCACCTCTTTGTTTTCATCTTTTTGTTATCATCTCTTTGTTTTCATCTTTTTGTTTTCATCCCTTTGTTTTCATCTCTTTGTTTTCATCTTTTTTTTTCATCTCTTTGTTTTCATCTCTTTGTTTTCATCCTTTTGTTTTCTTCTTTTTTTTTCATCTATTTGTTTTCATCTCTTTGTTTGCATCTTTTTGTTTTCATCTTTTTGTTTTGAACTTTTTGTTTTCATTTCTTTGCTTTCATCTCTTTGTTTTCATCTTTTTGTTTTCATCTCTTTGTTTTCATCTCTTTGTTCCCATCTCTTTGTTTTCATCTCTTTGTTTTCATCTTTTTGTTTTCATCTCTTTGTTTTCATTTCTTTGTTTTCATCTCTTTGTTTTCATCTTTTTGTTCTCATCTCTTTGTTTTCATCTCTTTGTTTTCATCCCTTTTTTTCATCTCTTTGTCTTCATCCTTTTGTTTTCATCTCTTTGTTTTCATCTCTTTGTCTTCATCTTTTCGTTTTCATCTCTTTGTTTTCATCTTCTTGTTTTCATCTCTTTGTTTTCATCTGTTTGTTTTCATCTGTTTGTTTTCATCTGTTTGTTTTCATCTTTTTGTTTTCTTCTCTTTGCTTTCATGTCTTTGTTTTCATCCTTTTGTTTTCATCTCTTTGTTTTCATCTCTTTGTTTGCATCTTTTTGTTTTCATCTCTTTGTTTTCATCTCTATGCTTTCATCTCTTTGTTTTCATTACTTTGTTTTCATCTCTTTGTTTTCATCTCTTTGTTTTCATCTTTTTGTTTTCATCTCTTTGTTGTCATCTCTTTGCATCATTTTGTTTTCATCTTTTTGTTTTCATCTTTTTGTTTTCATGTCTTTGTTTTCATCTCTTTGTTTGCATCTTTTTGTTTTCATCTCTTTGTTTTCATCTCTTTGTTTTCATCTCTTTGTTTTCATCTTTTTGCTTTCATCTCTATGTTTTCATCTTTTTGTTTTCATCTCTTTGTTTTCATCTCTTTGTTTTCATCTCTTTGTTTGCGTCTTTTTGTTTTCATCTCTTTGTTTTCATCTTTTCGTTTACATCTCTTTGTTTTCATCTCTTTCTTTGCATCTTTTTGTTTTCATCTCTTTGTTTTCATCTCTTTGTTTTCATCTCTTTGTTCGCATCTCTTTGTTTTCATCTCTTTGTTTTCATCTTTTTGTTTTCATCTCTTTGTTTGCATTTCTTTGTTTTCACCTCTTTGTTTTCATCTTTTTGTTATCATCTCTTTGTTTTCATCTTTTTGTTTTCATCCCTTTGTTTTCATCTCTTTGTTTTCATCTTTTTTTTTCATCTCTTTGTTTTCATCTCTTTGTTTTCATCCTTTTGTTTTCTTCTTTTTTTTTCATCTATTTGTTTTCATCTCTTTGTTTGCATCTTTTTGTTTTCATCTTTTTGTTTTGAACTTTTTGTTTTCATTTCTTTGCTTTCATCTCTTTGTTTTCATCTTTTTGTTTTCATCTCTTTGTTTTCATCTCTTTGTTCCCATCTCTTTGTTTTCATCTCTTTGTTTTCATCTTTTTGTTTTCATCTCTTTGTTTTCATTTCTTTGTTTTCATCTCTTTGTTTTCATCTTTTTGTTCTCATCTCTTTGTTTTCATCTCTTTGTTTTCATCCCTTTTTTTCATCTCTTTGTCTTCATCCTTTTGTTTTCATCTCTTTGTTTTCATCTCTTTGTCTTCATCTTTTCGTTTTCATCTCTTTGTTTTCATCTTCTTGTTTTCATCTCTTTGTTTTCATCTGTTTGTTTTCATCTGTTTGTTTTCATCTGTTTGTTTTCATCTTTTTGTTTTCATGTCTTTGTTTTCATCTCTTTGTTTGCATCTTTTTGTTTTCATCTCTTTGTTTTCATCTTTTTCTTTTCATCTTTTTGTTTTCATCTCTTTGTTTTCATCTCTTTGTTTTCATCTCTTTGTTTTCATCTTTTTGCTTTCATCTCTATGTTTCATCTTTTTGTTTTCATCTCTTCGTTTTCATCTCTTTGTTTGCGTCTTTTTGTTTTCATCACTTTGTTTTCATCTTTTCGTTTTCATCTCTTTGCTTTCATCTCTTTCTTTGCATCTTTTTGTTTTCATCTTTTTGTTTTCATCTCTTTGTTTTCATCTCTTTGTTTTCATCCCTTTTTTTCATCTCTTTGTCTTCATCCTTTTGTTTTCATCTCTTTGTTTTCATCTCTTTGTCTTCATCTTATCGTTTTCATCTCTTTGTTTTCATCTTCTTGTTTTCATCTCTTTGTTTTCATCTCTTTGTTTTCATCTGTTTGTTTTCATCTCTTTGTTTTCATCTCTTTGTTTTCATCTTTTTGTTTTCATCTCTTTGCATCATTTTGTTATCATCTCTTTGTTTTCATCTTTTTGCTTTCATCTCTATGTTTCATCTTTTTGTTTTCATCTCTTCGTTTTCATCTCTTTGTTTGCGTCTTTTTGTTTTCATCTCTTTGTTTTCATCTTTTCGTTTTCATCTCTTTGCTTTCATCTCTTTCTTTGCATCTTTTTGTTTTCATCTTTTTGTTTTCATCTCTTTGTTTTCATCTCTTTGTTTTCATCTTTTTGTTTTCATCTCTTTGTTGTCATCTCTTTGCATCATTTTGTTTTCATCTTTTTGTTTTCAACTTTTTGTTTTCATCTCTTTGTTTGCATCTTTTTGTTTTCATCTCTTTGTTTTTATCTTTTTGTTTTCATCTCTTTGTTTTCATCTCTTTGTTCGCATCTCTTTGTTTTCATCTCTTTGTTTTCATCTTTTTGTTTTCATCTCTTTGTTTTCATTTCTTTGTTTTCATCTCTTTTTTTTCATCTTTTTGTTATCATCTCTTTGTTTTCATCATTTTGTTTTCATCTCTTTGTTCTCATCTCTTTGTTTTCATCTCTTTGTTTTCATCCCTTTTTTCATCTCTTTGTCTTCATCCTTTTGTTTTCATCTCTTTGTTTTCATCTCTTTGTCTTCATCTCTTTGTCTTCATCTTTTCGTTTTCATCTCTTTGTTTTCATCTTCTTGTTTTCATCTCTTTGTTTTCATCTGTTTGTTTTCATCTGTTTGTTTTCATATTTTGTTTTCACATTTTTGTTTTCTTCTCTTTGCTTTCATGTCTTTGTTTTCATCCTTTTGTTTTCATCTCTTTGTTTTCATCTCTTTGTTTGCATCTTTTTGTTTTCATCTCTTTGTTTTCATCTCTATGCTTTCATCTCTTTGTTTTCATTACTTTGTTTTCATCCCTTTGTTTTCATCTCTTTGTTTTCATCTTTTTGTTTTCATCTCTTTGTTGTCATCTCTTTGCATCATTTTGTTTTCATCTTTTTGTTTTCATCTTTTTGTTTTCATGTCTTTGTTTTCATCTCTTTGTTTGCATCTTTTTGTTTTCATCTCTTTGTTTTCATCTCTTTGTTTTCATCGTTTTGTTTTCATCTCTTTGTTTTCATCTTTTTGTTTTCATCTCTTTGTTTTCATCTCTTTGTTTTCATCTTTTTGCTTTCATCTCTATGTTTTCATCTTTTTGTTTTCATCTCTTTGTTTTCATCTCTTTGTTTTCATCTCTTTGTTTGCGTCTTTTTGTTTTCATCTCTTTGTTTTCATCTTTTCGTTTACATCTCTTTGTTTTCATCTCTTTCTTTGCATCTTTTTGTTTTCATCTCTTTGTTTTCATCTCTTTGTTTTCATCTCTTTGTTCGCATCTCTTTGTTTTCATCTCTTTGTTTTCATCTTTTTGTTTTCATCTCTTTGTTTGCATTTCTTTGTTTTCACCTCTTTGTTTTCATCTTTTTGTTATCATCTCTTTGTTTTCATCTTTTTGTTTTCATCCCTTTGTTTTCATCTCTTTGTTTTCATCTTTTTTTTTCATCTCTTTGTTTTCATCTCTTTGTTTTCATCCTTTTGTTTTCTTCTTTTTTTTTCATCTATTTGTTTTCATCTCTTTGTTTGCATCTTTTTGTTTTCATCTTTTTGTTTTGAACTTTTTGTTTTCATTTCTTTGCTTTCATCTCTTTGTTTTCATCTTTTTGTTTTCATCTCTTTGTTTTCATCTCTTTGTTCCCATCTCTTTGTTTTCATCTCTTTGTTTTCATCTTTTTGTTTTCATCTCTTTGTTTTCATTTCTTTGTTTTCATCTCTTTGTTTTCATCTTTTTGTTCTCATCTCTTTGTTTTCATCTCTTTGTTTTCATCCCTTTTTTTCATCTCTTTGTCTTCATCCTTTTGTTTTCATCTCTTTGTTTTCATCTCTTTGTCTTCATCTTTTCGTTTTCATCTCTTTGTTTTCATCTTCTTGTTTTCATCTCTTTGTTTTCATCTGTTTGTTTTCATCTGTTTGTTTTCATCTTTTTGTTTTCATGTCTTTGTTTTCATCTCTTTGTTTTCATCTCTTTGTTTTCATCTCTTTGTTTTCATCTCTTTGTTTTCATCTTTTTGCTTTCATCTCTATGTTTCATCTTTTTGTTTTCATCTCTTCGTTTTCATCTCTTTGTTTGCGTCTTTTTGTTTTCATCACTTTGTTTTCATCTTTTCGTTTTCATCTCTTTGCTTTCATCTCTTTCTTTGCATCTTTTTGTTTTCATCTTTTTGTTTTC
The DNA here is from genome assembly GCA_963932145.1 of Acanthosepion lycidas. NCBI lineage: Eukaryota > Metazoa > Mollusca > Cephalopoda > Sepiida > Sepiidae > Acanthosepion > Acanthosepion lycidas. Next base: position 433,601 of record OZ010577.1, read on the forward strand.
ATCTCTTTGTTTTCATCTCTTTGTTTTCATCCCTTTTTTTCATCTCTTTGTCTTCATCCTTTTGTTTTCATCTCTTTGTTTTCATCTCTTTGTCTTCATCTTATCGTTTTCATCTCTTTGTTTTCATCTTCTTGTTTTCATCTCTTTGTTTTCATCTCTTTGTTTTCATCTGTTTGTTTTCATCTCTTTGTTTTCATCTCTTTGTTTTCATCTTTTTGTTTTCATCTCTTTGCATCATTTTGTTATCATCTCTTTGTTTTCATCTTTTTGCTTTCATCTCTATGTTTCATCTTTTTGTTTTCATCTCTTCGTTTTCATCTCTTTGTTTGCGTCTTTTTGTTTTCATCTCTTTGTTTTCATCTTTTCGTTTTCATCTCTTTGCTTTCATCTCTTTCTTTGCATCTTTTTGTTTTCATCTTTTTGTTTTCATCTCTTTGTTTTCATCTTTTTGTTTTCATCTTTTTGTTTTCATCCCTTGGTTTTCATCTCTTTGTTTTCATCTTTTTTTTTCATCTCTTTGTTTTCATCTCTTTGTTTTCATCCTTTTGTTTTCTTCTTTTTGTTTTCATCTATTTGTTTTCATCTCTTTGTTTGCATCTTTTTGTTTTCATCTCTTTGTTTTCATTACTTTGTTTTCATCTCTTTGTTTTCATCTCTATGTTTTCATCTTTTTGTTTTCATCTCTTTGTTTTCATCTCTTTGCATCATTTTGTTTTCATCTTTTTGTTTTCAACTTTTTGTTTTCATGTCTTTGTTTTCATCTCTTTGTTTGCATCTTTTTGTTTTCATCTCTTTGTTTTCATCTTTTTCTTTTCCTCTCTTTGTTTTCACCTCTTTGTTTTCATCTTTTTGTTTTCATCTCTTTGTTTTCATCTTTTTGTTTTCATCTCTTTGTTTTCATCTCTTTGTTTTCATCTTTTTGCTTTCATCTCTATGTTTCATCTTTTTGTTTTAATCTCTTCGTTTTCATCTCTTTGTTTGCGTCTTTTTGTTTTCATCTCTTTGTTTTCATCTTTTCGTTTTCATCTCTTTGTTTTCATCTTTTTGTTTTCATCTTTTTGTTTTCATCTCTTTGTTTTCATCTTTTTGTTTTCATCCCTTTGTTTTCATCTCTTTGTTTTCATCTTTGTTTTCATCTCTTTGTTTTCATCCTTTTGTTTTCTTCTTTTTGTTTTCATCTATTTGTTTTCATCTCTTTGTTTGCATCTTTTTGTTTTCATCTTTTTGTTTTCAACTTTTTGTTTTCATCTCTTTGTTTGCATCTTTTTGTTTTCATCTCTTTGTTTTCATCTTTTTGCTTTCATCTCTTTGTTTTCATCTCTTTGTTTTCATCTCTTTGTTTTCATCTTTTTGTTTTCATCTCTTTGTTTTCATCTCTTTGCATCATTTTGTTTTCATCTTTTTGTTTTCATCTTTTTGTTTTCATGTCTTTGTTTTCATCTCTTTGTTTGCATCTTTTTGTTTTCATCTCTTTGTTTTCATCTTTTTCTTTTCATCTCTTTGTTTTCACCTCTTTGTTTTCATCTTTTTGTTTTCATCTCTTTGTTTTCATCTTTTTGTTTTCATCTCTTTGTTTTCATCTCTTTGTTTTCATCTCTTTGTTTTCATCTTTTTGCTTTCATCTCTATGTTTCATCTTTTTGTTTTCATCTCTTCGTTTTCATCTCTTTGTTTGCGTCTTTTTGTTTTCATCTCTTTGTTTTCATCTTTTCGTTTTCATCTCTTTGCTTTCATCTCTTTCTTTTCATCTTTTTGTTTTCATCTATTTGTTTTCATCTCTTTGTTTGCATCTTTTTGTTTTCATCTTTTTGTTTTGAACTTTTTGTTTTCATTTCTTTGCTTTCATCTCTTTGTTTTCATCTTTTTGTTTTCATCTCTTTGTTTTCATCTTTTTGTTCCCATCTCTTTGTTTTCATCTCTTTGTTTTCATCTTTTTGTTCTCATCTCTTTGTTTTCATCTCTTTGTTTTCATCCCTTTTTTTCATCTCTTTGTCTTCATCCTTTTGTTTTCATCTCTTTGTTTTCATCTCTTTGTCTTCATCTTTTCGTTTTCATCTCTTTGTTTTCATCTTCTTGTTTTCGTCTCTTTGTTTTCATCTCTTTGTTTTCATCTGTTTTCATCTGTTTGTTTTCATCTTTTTGTTTTCACATTTTTGTTTTCTTCTCTTTGCTTTCATCTCTTTGTTTTCATCTCTTTGTTTTCATCTCTTTGTTTGCATCTTTTTGTTTTCATCTCTTTGTTTTCATCTCGATGCTTTCATCTCTTTGTTTTCATTACTTTGTTTTCATCTCTTTGTTTTCATCTCTTTGTTTTCATCTTTTTGTTTTCATCTCTTTGCATCATTTTGTTTTCATCTTTTTGTTTTCATCTTTTTGTTTTCATGTCTTTGTTTTCATCTCTTTGTTTGCATCTTTTTGTTTTCATCTCTTTGTTTTCATCTTTTTCTTTTCATCTCTTTGTTTTCTCCTCTTTGTTTTCATCTTTTTCTTTTCATCTCTTTGTTTTCATCTCTTTGTTTTCATCTTTTTGTTTTCATCTCTTTGTTTTCATCTCTTTGTTTTCATCTCTTTGTTTTCATCTTTTTGCTTTCATCTCTATGTTTTCATCTTTTTGTTTTCATCTCTTCGTTTTCATCTCTTTGTTTGCGTCTTTTTGTTTTCATCTCTTTGTTTTCATCTTTTCGTTTTCATCTATTTGTTTTCATCTCTTTCTTTGCATCTTTTTGTTTTCATCTCTTTGTTTTCATCTCTTTGTTTTCATCTCTTTGTTTTCATCTCTTTGTATCATCTTTTTGTTTTCATCCCTTTGTTTTCATCTCTTTGTTTTCATCTTTTTTTTTCATTTCTTTGTTTTCATCTCTTTGTTTTCATCCTTTTGTTTTCTTCTTTTTGTTTTCATCTATTTGTTTTCATCTCTTTGTTTGCATCTTTTTGTTTTCATCTTTTTTTTTCAACTTTTTGTTTTCATCTCTTTGCTTTCATCTCTTTGTTTTCATCTCTTTGTTCGCATCTCTTTGTTTTCATCTCTGTGTTTTCATCTTTTTGTTTTCATCTTTTTGTTTTCATGTCTTTGTTTTCATCTCTTTGTTTGCATCTTTTTGTTTTCATCTCTTTGTTTTCATCTTTTTCTTTTCATCTCTTTGTTTTCACCTCTTTGTTTTCATCTTTTTGTTTTCATCTCTTTGTTTTCATCTTTTTGTTTTCATCTCTTTGTTTTCATCTCTTTGTTTTCATCTCTTTGTTTTCATCTTTTTGTTTTCATCTCTTCGTTTTCATCTCTTTGTTTGCGTCTTTTTGTTTTCATCTCTTTGCTTTCATCTGTTTCTTTGCATCTTTTTGTTTTCATCTTTTTGTTTTCATCTCTTTGTTTTCATGTTTTTGTTTTCATCTCTTTGTTTTCATCTCTTTGTTTTCATCTTTTTGTTTTCATCCCTTTGTTTTCATCTCTTTGTTTTCATCTTTTTTTTTCATCTCTTTGTTTTCATCTCTTTGTTTTCATCCTTTTGTTTTCTTCTTTTTGTTTTCATCTATTTGTTTTCATCTTTTTGTTTTCAACTTTTTGTTTTCATCTCTTTGTTTGCATCTTTTTGTTTTCATCTCTTTGTTTTTATCTTTTTGTTTTCATCTCTTTGTTTTCATCTCTTTGTTCGCATCTCTTTGTTTTCATCTCTTTGTTTTCATCTTTTTGTTTTCATCTCTTTGTTTTCATTTCTTTGTTTTCATCTCTTTTTTTTCATCTTTTTGTTATCATCTCTTTGTTTTCATCATTTTGTTTTCATCTCTTTGTTCTCATCTCTTTGTTTTCATCTCTTTGTTTTCATCCCTTTTTTTCATCTCTTTGTCTTCATCCTTTTGTTTTCATCTCTTTGTTTTCATCTCTTTGTCTTCATCTCTTTGTCTTCATCTTTTCGTTTTCATCTTTTTGTTTTCATCTTCTTGTTTTCATCTGTTTGTTTTCATCTGTTTGTTTTCATCTGTTTGTTTTCATATTTTGTTTTCACATTTTTGTTTTCTTCTCTTTGCTTTCATCTCTTTGTTTTCATCCTTTTGTTTTCATCTCTTTGTTTTCATCTCTTTGTTTGCATCTTTTTGTTTTCATCTCTTTGTTTTCATCTCTATGCTTTCATCTCTTTGTTTTCATTACTTTGTTTTCATCTCTTTGTTTTCATCTCTTTGTTTTCATCTTTTTGTTTTCATCTCTTTGTTGTCATCTCTTTGCATCATTTTGTTTTCATCTTTTTGTTTTCATCTTTTTGTTTTCATGTCTTTGTTTTCATCTCTTTGTTTGCATCTTTTTGTTTTCATCTCTTTGTTTTCATCTCTTTGTTTTCATCTTTTTGTTTTCATCTCTTTGTTTTCATCTTTTTGTTTTCATCACTTTGTTTTCATCTCTTTGTTTTCATCTCTTTGTTTTCCTCTTTTTGCTTTCATCTCTATGTTTTCATCTTTTTGTTTTCATCTCTTCGTTTTCATCTCTTTGTTTGCGTCTTTTTGTTTTCATCTCTTTGTTTTCATCTTTTCGTTTACATCTCTTTGTTTTCATCTCTTTCTTTGCATCTTTTTGTTTTCATCTCTTTGTTTTCATCTCTTTGTTTTCATCTCTTTGTTTTCATCTCTTTGTTTTCATCTCTTTGTATCATCTTTTTGTTTTCATCCCTTTGTTTTCATCTCTTTGTTTTCATCTTTTTTTTTCATTTCTTTGTTTTCCTCTCTTTGTTTTCATCCTTTTGTTTTCTTCTTTTTGTTTTCATCTATTTGTTTTCATCTCTTTGTTTGCATCTTTTTGTTTTCATCTTTTTGTTTTCAACTTTTTGTTTTCATCTCTTTGCTTTCATCTCTTTGTTTTCATCTCTTTGTTCGCATCTCTTTGTTTTCATCTCTTTGTTTTCATCTTTTTGTTTTCATCTCTTTGTTTGCATTTCTTTGTTTTCACCTCTTTATTTTCATCTTTTTGTTATCATCTCTTTGTTTTCATCTTTTTGTTTTCATCTCTTTGTTCCCATCTCTTTGTTTTCATCTCTTTGTTTTCATCTCTTTGTTTTCATCTCTTTGTTTTCATCTGTTTGTTTTAATCTCTTTGTTTTCATATCTTTGTTTTCATCTTTTTGTTTTCATCTCTTTGTTTTAATCTCTTTGTTTGCATCTCTTTGTTTTCATCTCTTTGTTTTCATCTTTTTGTTTTCATCTCTTTGTTTTCATTTCTTTGTTTTCATCTCTTTGTTTTCATCTTTTTTTATCATCACTTTATTTTAATCTCTTTGTTTTCATCTCTTTGTTTTCATCTTTTTGTTTTCATCCCTTTGTTTTCTTCTCTTTCTTTTCATCTTTTTGTTTTCATCTTTTTGTTTTCATCTCTTTGTTTTCATCTTTTTGTTTTCATCTCTTTGTTTTCATCTCTTTGTTTGCATCTCTTTGTTTTCATCTCTTTGTTTTCATCTTTTTGTTTTCATCTCTTTGTTTTCATCTTTTTGTTTTCATCTCTTTGTTTTCATCTCTTTGTTTTCATCTTTTTGTTTTCGTCTTTTTGTTTTCATCTCTTTGTTTTCATCTCTTTGTTTGCATCTTTTTGTTTTCATCTCTTTGTTTTCATCTCTTTGTTTTCATCATTACTTAGAAAGATCAAGAGAACTTTATGGTGTGAATCTCTCTGCCAATTGTCGTCGCCATTAAAACTCGTACTCGACGACAAATAAACTGATTTACACTTCGATTTGAATCCGGTAACCGCTTGGGGGAATCCGTTATTTACCGTCTCAATCGGAATTCATAAGAAATCAGACGAATGTTTCATTAAAAGTCAAAGTAGTTGGCATTTTATCCAGAAAGTTCCAGCCTTGATGTCCATTAATATATATATATATATATATATATCGTGATCACGTGGTCCGTAAGCGGTTCACATTTACTCCACCTTGATGGAGACCGGCTTTTCCAGGCCGCTTTGAATCCAGAGTTTTTCTTCTTCTAGAGTGGTTGCCAACCAAAGGTTTAGAGCTTAGTCTGTCCTGTCATTTACCCATGAATGAGTGGAAAAAAAGATGGATTTTCTAAGGGTATTTGCGCGGGAGTGAATGCTATAAGCTCGACTGGAATTCGACCTTGACCCACCCATTTCTCATTCCGTGCTTTTACTCATTACAACACCGCACATCGACATTAATATATATATATATATATATATATATATATATATATATATATATATTATGTATCACAGCTCCTCAGTGCGACTAGACATCCGAATGCCTCACGCCAGGATTGAAACCCAACCAATTTAGTGTCAGTCAGAGTTTTTACCTTTGAGCTATCTTCATTCGACAGAATGAGATAGCTAAACCTAGCGTATTGTTTATACGAATGTAAACAAATGCCAATCAGCCATAGGGCTCGATTAATTTTACTGAAGAGTTTTGCATTAGCGCAGGTGGATATTGTTTATAGAATTAGCTTGTCATTGAACAGTGCTGAATTGATATATATATATATATATATATATATATATATATATATATATATATATATATATATATATATATATATATATATTCGGTTTGTGCGTTTTAAAAAAATATTTATTATGAAAAAATAAACATAGCAATTCAATGATAACATTTTTAAATTATTATTCCGGAGCATATGATTATCGACACGCATTTTTATAACCTGAAAATAGAATAATATTTTTATCTAAAAAGTAAACAAAACTGCAATTTTTATTAACAAATAACTCACCTACAAAACACCAGATAATTATGCACCAACCTATTATATATATATATATATATATATATATATATATATATATATATATATTCATATGGGCAAGGCCAACGTCAGTACAAAATATTTTATTGAAGAAATTGATTCTCTACCGAGGCTTAATTGCAGGAAAAACGATGACCCGTTTACTGCTTTTTAAATGACATCAAATTAGTTTACAAACATTAAAATCACTATTTGATGACTTTCTAAAACTTTTTTTGTATAAAAATTGTTAGTTATTTTTAATACATAACCTGCTTCACTGTTCACTAGATTAACCCCAACCCTCTCTCCTAACCCCTAACCCTAACATATTTCATACTTCCAACAGTTGGTAAATATTAAACTATAGTATAAAATGAATAGTAGATAGCATACTATAGTAACACCAAGAAATTTAATCTTGTGTAATTAATTTTAAACAGAAAATCATTCTATTTTATGCTAAATTTCACCCAATAAAAGACACAAGAGTTACTCAAGGTAGAGGGTTACTGTTAACATGTATGTATTGAATGAGGTGTGTAGTACAAATAAAAAAGAGGGGTAGGGAGTGAAGATTATAAAGATAAAGAGGATAATGACGGATTGACCTTTGACTTGTAGAAGTCAAGAGTGTAGTGTTCGGGAAATTATCTTTACAAGGCTTCGTTTCGCAAAGTAGAATTTCTTGGGAGAAAAGGCTCTCTTTGTAGAATATTCTCCTTACATTTGGAATACAGAGGAAATGAAAGTGAATTGATTGCGTTGAAGTAGATTATCGTGTTGTAGTTGGAAAGGCCTGAACTAGCGGAGCTAAAGAATGGAACTCATCTGAATATTTGTTATGAAAGTAGAAATAAAGTTGCGATCGGCTTTGTCTCGTTGCATCTAGGAGAAAGTGGTTGCAGGGTGGTGCATAAGTGGTTGCAGGTTGATGCATAAGTGGTTGCAGGATGGTGCATAATTGGTTGCAGGGTGATGCATAAGTCTACCGCCACAAGACCACATAAATAATTTTGAATTCTCTCAAAGCTGTGAAATAAGGTCTAAACGGTACCAGACTAAATACATCAGTACTATTATATTTTCATAGTTTTTAGTTTAGGACGTGGGCGACCGTTGCTCTCCACAATTTCGCTCTCTATTTGCCAACCTCGTCATAAGGCAAGATGTGGCACAAAGCCAGTTTTTAACGAGAGGCGTCCGAGCCCTTTGGCTCGGGCAAAAATTGCCCGTAGACCCTATATACACGTGTTCGAGTTTGACGACCTCCACAAACAAGAATATGCCCTTCGGCATAGTCTGGATTCCTCTCCGCCTGGAGGCGGAGAGTTCGACAAGAGAGGAAGAGGAAGAGGAAGAGAAAGACAAATCCTCCTCTCGTTCTGTTGCTTAATATCGCCCTCAATCTCTGTTAGGTAAGATACTGTCTGTTTCCTTTTCCAATCGTGCTGCTAATATCCGTGAATGTCAAATCAACGAAGCTCTCTTTCTTCATTATCGGTTACAGTAATTCTTGATCCTTCGTCCTGGGTATGACGATAAACTACACTCAGCAGCAAGGCCTCTGATCGGAGATTGGATGTTTTGAGGAGCATGGATCCACCTCTTAATTGCTTTTATTCTAAGGTCCGCCATGACTCTGGGTGGTAGCACCTGTTAGGGTCGCAGCTAAGGGCAAATAGTGAACCCCCAAACAAAGATCAACAATTTTTTTTTCATAACAAAATGGTCAACAATTTTTATATCGAAATGGCAATTAATGCGAAACTAAAAAATATTTTAATAGTAAAATTAAAAACAGTATATTTTATGATCTACTAAATATTTATCTAAAAAACATACATTTACTCTGAACGTATTTGATTATATCCAAATATCTGTAGTTGAAAGCATAAAGATTTTTGCAAAATAATTAGAATTCGGCATTAACCCACTGAGGATAACATGCCGCTAAACAAAGCCAATCAACTAACCTAACTGAAAGAAAAAAAACAAAACATAACCCCCCCCCCCCCCAAAAAAAAAAAAAAACAGGAAAAATGGAAAATTAAATGTCTTTGGCTATATGCGAAAGTGTCTCGTCAGTATTCTAATGATGTTGTGACAGTATCTTTTTGCTTGATATATTGCCTGAACTTGGAATGGTTCTAGCCGCTTATTTCTCCTGTTCTAAATCTTATTGAAAGCATATTTCCCAAGCCCAGTACTTGGTGAGGGCGGAGGATTGGCCGTTGATTCCCCTCCCCACCAGGTCGACGCTTGGACATGAGGTAAGCCGTACATTCAGTTACCATCATGAGGAAGAAAACAGACAACCACTTGCTGGCCCGTGTGAGTATAGTTTCTCTCTAGCATTTACGTTTTTCTTTGTTTTTTTTTCTTTGTTTTTAAATTTATCTATTTTTTCTCTCCCCCCACTCAAAGACATTTTGTCTCAATGATTCTCCCTTATTTGATAGTTTAGTAAGAAATCCCGGTTCGAAAGAAAAAAAAAACAAAAACAGGTAAAATGGAAAATTAAATGTTTTTGGCTAGATGCGATAATAATCCAGGTAACCTTATTTTCAATTTCTTTTTAGAATAGACAACGGGACTTATACTAAGTTAAAACTTAATGTGATAGGGTATAGCCAAGTGTGATCCAGGTCTCCTTACCTGTTATCTCCCCACCCAATCCTTCCCTCTGTTTGTGTCGTCCTTTTTTGTGTTATCTGTAATAGGAGTAGGTAGTCTCTTCTACCGCCCGGTCAACACTCCTCCCACTTCTATTGGACATGAGTAGAGGCTTACACCTTGTTTCTTGTTTAGGAAGGGGTTCCCGGTACTCTTTCTCTCTCCGGCCTCTGTATTAGTGCAGCTCTGTTTCTCCCGTGATGTGTGCAGTCTGTGGCATCACCTCTTCATTGCCTCGTCCACTGCAAGGAATGTTGGCTCCCTGACTCGCGCCAGGAAGTTTTTCTCCCCGGAGTCGATCCTCCAGATCTACAAATCAACAATTCACCCTTGCATGGAGTATTGCTGCCATATATGGTCTGGTGCCTCGGGGTTCTTGATAGGCTCTAGAGGTGGATATGCAATGTAGTTGGCCCTGCCCTGGCGTCTCGTCTACAGTCACTTTCTCACAGACGCACCGTCGCCTCCCTCTGCATGTTCTACAAATACTTTTATGGAAATTACTCCGAGGAGCTGCATTCGCTGGTTCCCAGACGTCATGAGTTCCACCGCCTTACAAGGCTGGCATCCCGTTCTGACCCCTTAATTCTGACTCCTAAATGTAGCCGTCTCTTCTACTCTAATAGCTTCATGTCTCGCACCTCTCGCCTGTGGAACTCCCTTCCCTTTTCCTGTTTCCCTATGAGCTATAATCTCCAGCTATTCAAGTGTAATGTCAATCGACATCTCCAGTTGCCTTGATCTATCCACTACCCTCACCCTTTCTTCTATCACTCCTACCTGATCTTGCTCTAAATTTTCTGTAACCCCTTGCGTCCTAGTGGCTTCCCGCCTTGCTTGGGATGAAATGCTTAAAAAAAAAATTCTTTCATGTTATTAATCCATATATTATCCTACAATTGCTGAAATAAATCAAACTGAATTCTAAAATATAACTTTAACAAAACTATAACATAAAACACACATATCATTGCCTTTATTAATCATGTCCACACAAACATGTATATGCACAAAAGCTGATTATTAAATGTATTCAGGTTTTGAAAGCAGAATTACGTATATCATATTTTTATTACATCAAAGACCCCAAGAAAATGAAATTTCAGCATTAAATGACCCATAAAGGATTGATGTGCCTTTAAACAAACAAATCAACCAATCCTGATCCTAAGGACAAACGTTGCCATTCTCCTTAAAACTTGCTCGTTTCTTACATGCCCCGTCTGTGTTATTCTCAGCATAATTCTATATACACCCTTGTGCAAAGTGACTGAAACAACCGCTTTAGTTGCCTCTCTTTCACTATGCAGTCAGTTTTAGACCCACTGGAGTGATAGGATGTAATCGATTTCTGTTTTTTCTTCAGATTAGGTCATTTGAAGTGGTGTGCATTAATATGAATCTGTGTTCGGGACGTATAATGAAATTTATTTGGCCTTCAAAATATTGCGTCATCCGTGATTGCATCAGATTTTTATCACGCTCAGACACTATTGTCTCGACTATCGATTCGTTGTCACATGGTCATTGTCTGCGATGGACGTTACTCGAAGGGAGCGTACGAAAATTGTAACGCTGCACGATAACACCAATAAGGCTTGCAAGGACATTCAAAGAACTAACATGTGCACTGGGTCATGTTTCGTTGGAAAAATACGAAAACAGTAAATAATAACGGAATTATTCATTTTAATTCAATTAATTTGTATAAGGGTGTATGAGTAAAACGTGTCTCTCATGCCTCAAGTGTTTTCTTATTTGTAAGTAAATAATCGAATATTGACTGCCATATAGAAGGAATGATATGACAGTATTTCAGCACACTCTACTTTGTTTCTAACAAGATTTTCCTGTTTCATAATAATTTGGCTGGCATTTTTACTATTTCAATGCACCTTCAAATTTATGTTTACTATCATCTTTCAGCTCAATAGTGCTGTTTTGGCTTCCGATTCATATCAAGTGTACAAGTATTCTCGATGAATGTGTAGCATATGATTCAGACGTCTGTCCTGAGTCAAATATAATGATCATCAGTAACCTTGATCTTAGAAGAGTTGATCTGTGGTGACCCAATTATATACTATAAAAGTTACCAAAGTATGTCACTTTAGAACTAGGAGAATCGAGAACTGAACGAGAAGGTGACTTTAAGACTATCAAATGCGTTATCAGATACGCCAACATAAAAAAAAAACGTGAATCCGGAAGGACTTAGGATACGCACGCAAGATAATTTGATAGCAATAAATAATATAAACGCCAAACTGAGAGAGAGAGAGAGAGAGAGAGAGAGAGAGAGAGAGAGAGAGAGAGAGAGAGAGAGAGAGAGAGTAGCTTTCATTTCTGTAAGAAAATCGAACGTATGAAGAAAGACATAAAACCATATGCCCTCAATTCTGACGAAATATTAATTTATCGAGCCGATACCAAACAAATATATTACCATGAGAAAATGATTCCCCTATTCTTATCAGACTAACATAATGTTGCACATTCATAAAATGCTTGTACTAACAAAAATATGTTTTTATTATTAGGTTGGTGCAAAAATAATGACGTAATAATGTCGTTTTTTCACGTATTTTTTAACGTCAAAAACGATATTATTACGTCATTATTTTTGCACCAACCTAATACAAGTGATGGAAAATGAAGGTAATTTCAAACTGGCGAGCGAAACTTGCTAAATTTTGTCCCTTGTTCAAACAGAATCTGTTTGGAAATATTTATTGCTCTCAATTATTGGAAAATTATTCTAATTAGCTCTAGTAAGAGATTTCGTTCTTTTTCGGCATGTTTTCTTGACCTTTGATATTTGAACAGTTTCGGACACAAGCTTCAATCGTTATCCTGTTTGATTTTCTCTCAAATAAATCATCATCTCTCCAATTCCAGTATGGCTTAATGCCATCACCACCACCCCTCTCTCTCTCTCCCTCCCTCTCTCTTCATCTCTCCCTCTCACATACATATATATGTATAAATATATATGTGTGTGTGTGTGTGTGTGCATAAAAGATTTTTTCTTATTTGCCAATTGATTCACTCTTAAGTATTGTAGATGCTGTCAGAGTTGTGGCGTCGTTTTCCTTTTATCTTCACAAAATCACCCCACAACGCAAAATAAAACAGGAAGAAAAAGTACATTACATTACGTTTTTAAGATACCGTAAGATTAAAATATGCTTGATTTTCATAAAATGATGCAGTTTTATGCTGGTTCTTTAGAGAAAAAAGTAATTTAGGTTCTTAATTTGTAATGGTTAGTAAAAAAATATTTTCAAGTTTTTATTTATGTGTATTATTCTGTCTCTGAGATTGAGGATTAAAAATTCTTTCTTTTCTCCATTTTATTCAGATGTCCAGATCTGTATCTGTCTATATTTCTGAGATGAGGTATTATGTACACTATTTACATTATTTGGACTAATGTCCTGATCTTTGTCACCATATTTATTACAACATTTCGGCCTTTCAGTATCTGTCTATATTTCTGAGATGAGGTATTATGTACACTATTTACATTATTTGGACTAATTTTCTCATCTTTGTCACCATATTTATTACAACATTTCAGCCTTTCAGTTTCTGTCTATATTTCTGAGATTAGGTATTACGTACACTATTTACATTATTGGAACTATTTTCCTCATCTTTGTTGCCATATTTATTACAACGTTTCGGCTGTTGTGCGCTTCGGTCTTCTTCAGGTGGTTGGAAAGTGTTCAGTTCGACATTCGAACCACCTGATAAGGCCGGAGCGTACAACGGCTGAAACGTTGCAATATATATGGCGATAAAGATGAGGACAATAGTCCGAATGATGTAAATAATGTTCAGATCTATCTATCTATCTATCTATCTATCTATCTATCTATCTATCTATCTATCTATCTATCTATCTCATTGCTCATCTATCTATCTATCTATCTATCTATCTATCTATCTCATTGCTCATCTATCTATCTATCTATCTATCTATCTCATTGCTCATCTATCTATCTATCTATCTATCTATCTCATTGCTCATCTATCTATCTATCTATCTATCTATCTATCTATCTATCTATCTATCTATCTATCTGTCTTAGTCTGTTCAGATCTATCTATATTATTAAATGGATTAAGTTCGACAATTATTTTAATATATATTCTGTTTATACATTATTTATATAGATACAATTTATATAATTTTTATTGAATATAACCGAGAATTCTGTCTGTTTATCTTTTTATTTAATTTTTCAATCTTCCGACTAATTTGTTTTATGCCAGAATTCTAAGTAGTATACTTAAAAAAAATCATTTTTTTACCTTCGCGTACTTTCGACTGTCATTACAGATGTTATGAAGAATTGCGAATTGTCAGCTGGTTTATCGAAATGTGTTTGGCAAATTCCGGCGTTTTTAATTTGCTGAAATTAAATTTAAGTCACTTAATTGTGCATCTGCAAAGATCAAAATTAATTTATATTTCCTTTTCCTACAACCTTCAATATACGATCTCTTAAGGTGAAATGTATTTTAATTAATGTTTATTGTTTCCTTTGTATTACATTGGCTTCTAGGATTTTGAGTTTTCTTCGAAATGAGTCCCATATAATATTAATAATTGAGTCGTATATAATTATTTTGCCGATTTGTGTTATGTTGATTTTGGCAAGTGACAAGTTAACCTACGAGTGAGTGTGGTGTATTTGTGGTCAATATAATAATTTAATGCTGTTTGTTTGATAAATAGGAAGAGAAAGAGAGATAGGGGAAGAAGGAAGTAAGGGTGGGGGAGGATAAAAAGAGAGTGTGGAGGAAAGAGACAGAGGAAATGCATGGAAGGATAGGAAGAAAGGGGAACGGGAAGATAGAAAGTAGGTTACAGAGGGAGAGAGGGGGAGAGAAAAGTGAGATCGGAGGAGGAAGTAAAATTAAGAGAGAAAAGGAGTGAGATTGGTAGAGAAAGAAAGAAAGAAAGGGGGAAATAAAGGAGAGAGAGAGAGAGAAATAGAGAGAGAGAGAGAGAGAGAGAGGAAGAGAAGAATGGATTTACAGAAAGCAAGATTTGAGTTGAAGCCAGCAACAGATAGGTACATATTTAATCTTTGCATTGCAGCTTAAACAAAAAGAAAGAAAAAAAGAAACAATTTCGTGGTACTTAAATGTTTTTGGCAACGAAGCGTCTGTTCGTTGTCACTCGAGACAAGGAAAACATTAGTTGCTGTCAGTTGGCCAACGGCGGGAGCAGATCTTTCCTGGCTTTGTTCAGATTCGGGGAAAATTTCGGCAAGAGATTATTTCGAAAGTTTCAAACGATCAAACCATTCCTTGATAATTGTGACGGATTGCACTTCACGGAAATATTTCATCTTTTAAATCAGCTGTCGCCAAACTTTTGAACTTCATGGACCACTAAATATATAATTGCAAATTTGGTTTCTTTTGGTTTATTTTGTTTAACAGCATATCAAACCTCAATGGATTATTTATTGCTGACAAAATATTTTATTGCTGGTAATATTTTGTTTTGTCAAAAATCTGTTTCTGGTCATATTTTTCTTTCAAAATTGTATTACTGGTAATATTTTTTTTCAAAATAGTATTGCTGGTAACAGTTAACTATTTTCAAATAGCTGGGACCCTAACAGGTGCTACCAACCCGGGACGCAGATGCAGTTTAACGTATTACCCAGGGCGGGGATGTAGTTTAACGTCTTACCCAGGACGATGTAAATTTGGCAAACCACTAATAGAAATTTAGAAAAAAATGGTAAAAATATTTATATAATAATAATCGGAAAATTTCTATTTTCTGAATGTGAAATGCACCCATAAAATGTACCAAAGTTATAGTGTAATTGTTTAAATAAAACAAAGGGAAAATCTGAAGTATATTCAAGTATTACACATTTTTAGTGTTAGGCCCCAGTAAAAAAAATAATAAGATGATGATTTCATTCATTAAAACTAAGTCTATTACCGATTAATCTTTTATAATGTCATCCGAAAATGTCATCACATGGCGATTTGTCGTTTTTAACGTCCACTAAAAAGATGTTTTTTTTTTTAATATTTTGCAAAAATAATTTTCGATGCTTATGAATTTGTATCTGATGCGTAAGCTGATTCTTGAAGATCCCGCCATTGCTCCGTTGCTATGCCATGTTTGTAGAAAATTATACTAGTATCAACAGTAATGGTAAAAAAACTTGTTCAAATTGTTGATCACGATAAATAACACGCTCTGTCCCAGAAAACTTTAACTAAGGACTACTTACCATAGTTGCGGTATACATGGTCCTGAGCAAGCGTCTGCAATATGGTAGTACGAGCCCTAATACTAATCTATCCTCGAATACGACTGGCCAACTTTATATATATATATATATATATATATATATATATATATATATATATATATATATAATTATTTATTTTTAAAGAAAAAAAAAAAATTTATAACATAAATATGTTATAAAATCACTACAAAAATAGCCATTTTGTTTCAACACCTACGGTGTCTTATCAAGTGATGACGTTGAATGTAAAATATGTGTGTGTGTATATGTTTGTATGTATGTATATATGTGTATATATGTGTGTGTGTGTTTACTTATGTAGGTTTGCAGTTGTATATATGTATGTTGACACCTACTATATATGAAATTGTTTATGTGTACGTGTAGGTAGGGTAACTTGGGTATGTCATTACGGCCACATGAGTTAGGATATATGTGTGTATATATGTTTATTTTTGTGTATTGCTGTGTATATATATATTTATTTGTAAATATGTGTACACATATTTGTGTGTATATTTGTGGGTACATATAGGTATATGTGTATGTATGTGTATGTGTACTTGATACCATGGAAATGTATACGTATGTATATGTTTATGTATGTATGTGTAGATGTTTCGGTGTGTATGTATGTATGTATATTTATGTATATGTGTGAGTATGTGTATATGTGTATGTATATATGTATATGTATGTGTATATGTATGTGTATATGTATATATATGTATATATGTGTGTATATGTATGTATGTGTATATATATATATATATGTTTGTATGCGTATATATGTATGTGTGTGTGTGTGTATATACTTATATGTATATGAGGTGGACATCGTAGCTACCGATGGGTGTTGAATTTAATGTCCGGTTTTTTTTTTTTTTTTACATACACTATATTTTAATATATTAAATAATATTAATTTTGATCATTTTTATCTTTGTATATTTACTCGCTTAAATTAGATTTCAATAGGTTGTTAACATTCATGCAATGACATTTTCTGTCTTAAATATTTATCGGTTGGGGTATGCAACTGTCTGGGTCAATGTCTGTGGATGTGTGTGCATGTATTTATATGTATCTATGTGTATGGAAAGTGCATCCACTTTTAATTATGTATGTATGTACGTGTGTGTTGGTTTCCCTTCTCCCATTTTCCCCCCCTTTTTTTTTTTTTTTTTTTTTTCATGACAGACGGTGGAGATGTTCTCTGTCTTGTCCCCTTTTTTGTGTGTGTATATGTCTTGGTGCTTATGTATTAGAATCTGACTGCGTTTGTTTTACGCGTGAGTTTGGGACCCCATTTACACATCATGAGGATTAAAATGTATACATTGTAAAAAGACCGGATATTAAATATAGCTAAAGTAACTTCAATGAAAAAATAAATTGAATAACATATATATTTCTTCTTTTCTCCTCAGTAATTTTATAGTTGTAAACTTGATAGCGAATAAATGTTAAATTTTGGTTTTGTAATTAGCAGTTTTAAATTTTAATATTAAATTTTATCATATAATTTAGTAATTATTCGTTGGAATAAATTATTTTTTAATACTAAACATCTGAATAGATATTATAACATGACTTCGTTATCGAGCTTTTTGAATTTTCCTGTAATTGTGTTCTGATTGGTCTACCTAGCCTCTGTAACAACGTTTTCCCCTTACGTAGAATATTAATTAATTTGAAACTTTTAAAACCATTTATTTTACATTCAACGTCATCACTTGATAAGACACCGTAGGTGTTGAAACAAAATGGCTATTTTTGTAGTGATTTTATAACATATTTATGTTATAAATTTTTTTTTTCTTTAAAAATAAATAATTATATCTGCTCTACTTTGTATTGAGCACTCTTTTAAGAATAGTAATTGTTGGTTATTGGAATTCATTCCATATACACCAATCATATACTTGGGTATATATATATATATATATATATATATATATATATATTCATTCACTAGCTCAGTCACTAAATCTACTTTCAAAATCTACGACGATTCTAACTGTAGAAGTCATAACATAATTTACCTCCTAGAATGCACACTAATGCCGCAAACAATATGTAGGAAAATCTGAATGGCCCTTTCATTACAGAATTAATAATTATTGCAATCGAATTATGTCGACTCCCCATGAAAAATTATTACTGCCTAGAAAAACACGATTTCAAAACCCATGACAAATTGACTATAATTGAGAGAATAGAAAAGTTAAGAGCAGATAACATTAGAAAGCTTTTAAAGTTCCATGAAAATAAGTGGATACAACTTTTGAAAACACAATATCCAGCCGGGCTAGACCATGAATTTAACAATATAGATAGTATTAATATATAACCCTACAAATCAAAACCTGCCGACATTTCTCACCCACACAAGACAGACATGCTTACAGAGGTGTTGAGGCCTCGCACTTATACACACACCCACCCACGCGAATATACAAACTTACACACATCATACTCACTCACTCCCCAATGAGCCAAATGATAACACACGCCACAGCAATACACACACCTACACATATTATACTCACCCCCTCCCTAAGAACCAAATAACACACACACAAACATTTAACAGAGACACATTCCCTCTCAAGGACCAATAAAACTGTCAAACTGACCAGGGGAATTCAGAGAAGCATAGATCCATCCAGCTCTTATCTCAAATAACAACTTAAAAGAGACTGTTTGACCAAAACAAGGAATGTTAAAAAATTCATGTTAAAAAGATAAAAAAAATAAAAAAAATAAGTGAAAACTACAGACAAAAGTTCATTTTCTCCATCAAGACATTCATTTCTGTAGTTTACTGCTACCAGCAAGCAGAAATATTTGGCCGAAACTAGTCGAGGAATCTAAATGAAATAATAAAACGAAAGAATATTAATCTACAACCCAGTGTGTCTGAAGATTTTAATTTTTTAATATTGTTCAATATATATATATATATATATATATATATATATATATATATATATATATATATATATATATATATATATATATATAAACTTGTTTCATTGAATAATATAGATATATTATGCCTATTTTCATAATAATCTTAAGATTAAGATGAACTTAACTGAGGAAGGCGCTGTAGTTTTTTCATACCCAAGTACTTTCCATTTCCAAAGATAAACTTATTGTAACTGTGAACTTTCCCAATCTACGGTAGCTGAACTTCTGACTGGCAGCTTCATACGTAAAGCGAACATTTAAGGCATAAACTGATATATATATATATATATATATATATATATATATATATATATATATATATATATATACTATTTAATTTTTTAAGTTGTGTTTTCTTATTTTCACCTTCCTGAAACTACGTTTTATGGACAATGACGAAAAATAGACAAAAATAACAATGTTGTTTGTCTTGCGAACAAGCCGAAACATAGTTTCATTTTATAACTTTATTTTTTGTGGCCGGTCAAAACAAGAAAAAAAAAAAAGCAAAAAAAGAAAACTGTTCTGAAATGAAATACTGTTGTAATGTGTCGTAAAACACACAGCACTCTTATTAATGTCTACTTTTCGTACCATAGTGGTTAAATTAATTTATATATATATATATATATATATATGCAAAATATTTTATAACAAAAATATTATATAATATTTTGCTCTATGTTGTATCGTTTACTTTTTTTAAGAAATGAAATTAAAATATCATTTAAAAAAAAAAGTAAACGCTAAGAACGGTGGATTCTTAATCTGTTTTTTTCCCTTTATTTCTCTCTATATATATATATCTATATCTATATCTATATCTGTATATATATATATATATATATATATATATATATATATATATATAATGGTGAAAGCGGAGGCTTTAACAATCCATGGTAATAATTTATTTCATGGATCAATCAGATCCCGTCTCTTCTAATTTTGTCTATGATGAAAAAGAAATTAAAATATCATGTAAAACGAAAGTTTCAAAGCTACACGTCTTTATATATATATATATATATATATATATATATATATATATATATATGTGTGTGTGTGTGTGTGTGCGTGTGTGTGTGTATCTATAAATTATTTGATAATTAGTAGGGATAATTCAAACATAGCTCAATGTAAGAACATAGCAAATACAACAATGATTAATGCGGAGATTTTAGAAATCCATGATAATAATTGATTTCGCGGAATCAATCAGATTACGTCTTTTCCGTGTTGTAAAATTGTTTGATCTGAAGGGACGGGATCTGATTGATCCACGAAATAAATTATTATCATGGATTTCTAAAATCTCCGCATTCATCATTGTTGTATTTGCTATCTTCTTACAATGAGCTATGTTTGAATTATCTCTACTAATTATCAAATAATATATAGATACACACACACACACACACACACACACACACACACACACACACACATATATATATATATATATATATATATAAAGACGTGTAGCTTTGAAACTTTCGTTTTACATGATATTTTAATTTCATTTTCATCATAGACAAAATTTGAGCAAGTGTTTCTTTTTTATAAAAATTTATAAATTATCCCTTGTTTTTTTGCAAATCAAATACTTATGATCAACAAGGGCGTTTCTGTTGATTATTTAATCGATAAAATGCTTTCTTAATCAATCAATAAATCAATCAATCAGCCATTTGTATTATCTATCTCAGTTCTTCTGCAGTTAAGTTTCTATTAGTTTTAGACAAGTTCTTCCTATTTTTACATTTGATCGCATTTTTAGACCATGTATTGTATGGTTGTTGTATTAGTAGTAAAACTCTAGAGTTTTACTATTCTGTCAAGAAGAATATTTATTTTTCTACACAAATTTCTCATTAATATTCACAAGTTTGTTTTGTTTTTATTTTGTCTTTGTTTCCATCGTTTTTATTTGAATATTTTCTTGCTTTTTACCTCACCGTTTTAGCTGACCTATTCCTTTTTAGCAATTAAATTACATTTAGGAAATTGAATATAGACTTATGTTATGCTAGGAATAGTTTCGCCCAACATATCAAACTTGTTCATAATATTTAAACTGAGGACTTGAGAACAGTAGCAACGACTGAAATGCACAGCACATGTAACTCAAAAAGAAAAAAGTGACATAATCAAGATGCCGATATTCCTAAAAAATGATTTTAAGGGAAGAATTTTGTAAATTTCAATAGACATCAATACTGACTATTCGTCCAGTGAATTCAGTATGTTTCCTTGTAAGGGTACGGATAATTGATACCAATACTATTAGAGATGAAAAGAACCATTACTACAATTTGATCTCAGCTCGATAGTATAAAGAAAAGCGTATCTCGCGTAGCACTGTCTGCTCAACCAAAGAATATCGAATGTTAACTTGAAAGTGAAAGATTAATATTACCATTATCATTTTCTTACTTTAATTCGTGATAAAAGAGTAACTTCTGATTAGACTCGAAATTTCATGCCTGGGGCTCAGCTTATTCCTTGTGATAGGTCCTTTATCGTTTAACCTGTTAAATTTATCTAATCTTCCGTCTTTGTTCGTGTATTAGTGTATTTACATTAATTAAAGCTAACTTCAGTTTGTGCCACAGTAGCCCTTCTGTTGGTTCGTACCTAAAAGTTCTATAGTTGTGTCCTGCACATGGACCGCCAGTTTCTTTTTGGCGGTTAGTGATTTTTTTCTGTTCACGGGCCACTTAGAAGAGCTGTTATCCTCGATATTTTTCGATGGTTATACTATTTGGGCACTTCACTCTCTTTCTCTCTCTCTCTCTCTCTCTCTCTCTCTATATATATATATATATATATATATATATATATATATATATGTTTTTGAAGCTATCTATATTAAAAATTGAAATTAACCTTTAAAATTAATTATGAATACAGAACAAATGTTTTAAAATGCTTAGTGTAGATAGCTTAAAATATCCAGGTTTAACTAATAGTTTTTTTCTTTAAAAAACATATGGACATTTCAAAACTTAGTTACCTCCCTTGAAATTTAAATCGTTCAGCGCATGACATTAGCGTTTTTCACTTGACAGCTAAAAAAATTCAGATGAACACAACAATTTTGTCTTAGAAAAAAAAAAAAAAACACCCTGATGATGACATCATATACATACACCCACACGCGCGCGCACACACACACACACACACACACATATATATATATATATATATATATATATATATATATAAGGAGTGGGTACTGTAGACTCATGGGATGGTTGGAAGTGGGAATACAATTTCTGACAATTTTTCATTTAGGACCAATATTTTTCATTTTTTTATGATTCTGATCTAACAAGAAGTACTTATCGATTATAACCAGACATAAAATTCAATAATTACCCCGATGAATTCCCAGGAAAACTAAATAAAAAGTTATGAACGAGATAAAAAACTGAGTCAAAGTTTTCGTCCCAGGCGATAAACTGGAAACATATACAAAACAAAACTGCAAGAATTCGGTATTTTATTTCCCGAAAACCTAAAGAAAACATGGAGGAAAGCACTGAAAATAACAGAAAGACCAAATTAATACCGAAGCCAAAATAACCACAAAATGAAACAACCAGAAGATGGCATCTCATAAACTGCCTGATATAAATAAACACCTTTATTCCATCAAAAAGACGTCAAAATTAAACGCAAACCCACCCCCATTTCCCCATCTGGCAAATATTATGACATAAAATTGTCAATGTGCCAGTGAAATGTGAAGGCGTGTTGGAATAGAAAAAGATGCCTCGCAAAAGCCAAAGAAAATATTAAGAAACGGGAAAATGTATTAAGAAAAAAAGAAAGGAATTATGAACTGATATGTAATATCAATTTCCTTACAGTGGATGCTTGATAATTTCCACACAGACGAAGAGAATACTTTAGGCAAAATAGATGTAGTTCTACAGAAGGATGCTGAGAATACCACGGACTGAACATGTAAGCCATCTTCTGCCATCTTGAAGCCCGTTCATATATTATCCTTTGCTAAATTCTCCCTATTCTCAGGCTTCTCTTTCAATTTCATTTCACGTAAGTCCCCTGCGTACTAGCAGCATTAAAGTCTGGCTTAGGGTGAAATGATTAAAAAAACATGTTGAATGAGGTCATATGTTTTGCATCTTGATATATCAGTCGACAAAAATGATTTAATATTTGAATTTAAATTTGAAGATCCGTGTATCTTCATCGCTTCTGTCGATGTTGAATTGTAACTGATCTTTTTTGTATTTCATTCACTCCCTCTTATCTATCATTCTATCTATCTATTTATCTATCTATCTATAATACATAAAATGGTAATGCTCACAGTTGAATCAGACCAGGAAATTTAAGATAGCAAATCTTAGGTACTCTTCCAAACTAGCTTATCATGTGTGGAATTTAAAAGAAAAAAAAAAGATGGAAAATTAAAAAAAAAAAAAACTATACAACAATCACAACAATATTTGCAACCTCGCCCAACAGGAAAAAATAGCGATTATGACATTTCAGGATCCAAAGAACCTTTTAAACCAGAAATTCGAAGTCCTTGCTGCTTCTTCTTCTTCTTCTTCTTCTTCTTCTTCTTCTTCTTCTTCTTCTTCTTCTCATCCGCCTCCTTCTTTTTCTTCTTCTTCTTCTCATCCGCCTCCTTCTTTTTCTTCTTCTTCTCCTCCTCTTTGTTCTTCTTGTTCTTGTTCTTGTTCTTGTTCTTCTTGTTCTTCTTCTTCACCATATCGCCCCCCCCTCTCTTTCTATTACACCGAACGTCGTGCGTTTGTTTATTTAGTTTTGAAAATAATAATATACCGTTCTTTAGTGTTATTAAAAATAAATAAAGCGTTAAGAGGTCATTTAATAAAAAATCACCTGAGGATACCGTAAGGTTGAAACTAAGGTACCGGATTCAACTGACCTCCTGATTATATATATATATATATATATATATATATATATATATATATCTGTGTGTGTATGATACCATTGATAAAAGCTTAAGTCTGAAGAGGTTTTTTTTTTCGAAAGAAGAATCATGTAACGTAAGATTTATTCCAATTCGTCTCTCAATTATCGACTATTAGTCTGATATATAGAGTTTCTGTATCATATTCTCTCATATATTAGAAAACAAACTTGCTTAAAAATGAATGATAAGGCGTGTCTTTCTAATTTTTCGTTAGATTTTTCAAGTTTGCGTATAAGCTGTCGTAAATACGGATAAAATTATAAAAAAGTGCCTAAAGTTCATACATTTATGACTTTTACCATAAAAATATTAACAGATATTAATAAACTAATTTCTATTATTAAATATTATTCGCCACTTCTAAAGAAACTATGATGAAAAAAAAATGACTATATATACATATATATATATATATATATATATATATATATATATATATATATATATATATATATATAAGATGAACATTAAGACTACATTTCTTCATATATATATATATATATATATATACCCAAGTATATAATTGGTGTATACGGAATGAATTCCAATAACTAACAATTACTATTCTTAAAAGAGTGCTCAATACAAAGTAGAGCAGATATAATTATTTATTTAAAAAAAATTATGTTGAATGTCAACATCATCACTTGATAAGACACCGGGGGTGTTGAAACAAAATGTCTATTTTTGTAGTGATTTTATAACATATTTATGTTATTATTTTTTTTAAATAAATAATTATATATATATATATATATATATATATATATATATATATATATATATATATATATATATATTAAGTGGCATTTAAGACCCGATGGTGATTTATAAAGGAGGCGACATATAGAGCAAGTGTGAGGATTGTGAGATGAGATCACTGTTAGATTGGCTGACCTGATGTATGTGTATATATATATATATATATATATATATATATATATATATATATATATATATATATATGGGCATGGAACAGGATATCTTTTCCCACACGGGAAGTCATTTTGAAATGTATATCAAATTTATCAATAACTTCGTCCTCGAACGCTGTAAAGATTTGTAACAGCAAAAGAACTAATATTCTTTTAAATTTTAAAATATATAGCCTTTATATATAATTACGAACCTTCTTAAAGATGACGTCACTCGTGTCGGTTGTAGGTATATTTAAATCGGAATGATAGCGCCCTAAAAATGTCTGGATTCAGCTAATAAAACCTTTTTCACTGACACTGACATTAATGTTCCTCATATTGACAAGCAATGGTCGAAAGTATTCAAACAAGATCAGGATAATTTAACCCTAAATTTAATCCCGATATACGTCAACTCATACGGAAAATAGAAAATCTAATAAAAAACAAACTGACAGAACTTGTCAGCTGATATTAATCAAACTTTTTTAATTGAATTCTCGCTACCTACGTATATAAGATACATACATACATACATATATGATGATTGTTATTTGTTTATAGAAGACCATATCTTCAGATGGTATCCTTTTTGCTTTACATTCAGCATTTCCTTATTTCCATCAGTTTTACTCGAGCTAACATTCTGCTATGAGTCTGTAAGGGATTTTAAAGGCCAGCATCAGGTTTACAACCTCTTACATGCGTGACAAACATAAAGTTTGTCTGTGTCCACTATGTTTGAAACTTGCATGACCCTGTGTACAACATGTGACGTTTTAGTCCAGGAACAGACTTACGAACCTTCTGAGAAAACTTGCATAAATAACCTGCAGGTTGTTCTGGTAGGGTTGCGTTCACAGGAGTTTACATCTGACCCCACCCCGTTATGTCATCTCACGTGACTGGGTAAACCAGCCGCCGAAAGGATTACTTTTCCACAAATACTGCAAGTGTGTTGATGTCCTTATAGCTCTAGGAATAGATTCTATTTCTCTCTAATAGCGTGCTGCTTTTTATTGAAATATTCAATTCTCTTCACTTCGAAATTGTTGCAGCATTCACAAATCAACCTTCTTCAGCCAGATGTCTCCCAGCAACAATTTACCAGTCTTCAGCATTAAAGCCAAGAATCTTTAGGTTACATTTCGAGGTCGATTAGCTTGTACCAGCTGACCATTAAAAAAAGTATTTTGAGCCACCTGCCATCCTCTATACGTGCCACATGATCTGTTCAGCGCATTTGATTACAGGGAAGTAGTTTTTTCTATGCTGGCTGAGTTTGCGAGCTGAAGAACTTTTATGTTTGGTGTACAAGACTGTCAATTGATGCCTAAGATTCATCTCAAGCACTTGGTGAAAACGATCTAAAGCCTTAATGTGTCATCGAAATGAGAACCACGCTGCTTCAGAGGAATATAAAAGGATGGCCAAAACAATTGTTTGGTTGATGAAGATCTTTGTGCTTAAGGAGATGTTACGATCAGACTAGACTCTCATTTCAAGTTTTCTGAATGCTTGACTTCCTCGTTCAATCCGTTAATTCATTCTGCACCGGGTGAGCCATCCCTGGAGAGTGTACAAAACAATAGTCACATATAGATAGATGATGGTTGTCGACTCGTTAAAAAAGTATGATCATCACTCCCTATTTTATCCCATACTTCTGATTCTGGTAGCACTTGACAATCGCCGTTGAAGTATGCGAGTGATTTGCAATGCTTATTTCTATTTCGTTCAAACTAATTTATTTTGTACAGAACCTGAACGGTTTTGAAAAGCCTGTTCAACTTTCGTGTGTGTTTCCATGTGATGGGGTGTGACCTTAGAGGTATGTACAGCTTTTCTAACGCATCTTGTAGGTTATGTCCAGCGTAGTAATGATCATAATTTGTGAAAGGTCTACCAATATGACTTTGCTTGTGATTAACGACGATGATATTGGACAGACATACACCACATGTCAGTTGATTGGTTGTTGTATCAATGATTTCACTTTTCCTCGCTGCACGCTTGTCATTTGACAAATTCAGTGCATGTTTTAAAACATACATTGAGGAAGTCGACTCTTAATAGAGGAAGACGACCCCATAATACATTACTCCCAAACAAACATTTAAGGAATGATAAGGTTTTAAAAATACATTGTCATCAGTAAAAGGATGTGCCCGAAATGCGATTTACAGATCGGGGACATTAAAATCAACCAGATGCAGAAGCTTAAATATTATTATTATTATTTCAATGATTTTTATATTTATAAATATATATATATTTATATAAAGTTTGTCTGTGTTACCTATGTTGGAAACTTGCCTGGCCCTGTGTACAATATCTGGGAAGTGTTTTGACAGAGGACGGTAAGTGCGACACTGAGATCCGTAGACGTATTGGGATGGTCAAGGACGCATTCCAAAAGCTAGGCAGGGTGTTGCGAGACAGGAGGAATTTCTTTGATAACAAAGAAAAGAGTACTGAGCTGTTACGTGACATTTGCCCTCCTTTACAGCAGCGAATGTTGGATGGTCTCAAAGATTAAAAAGAGACTCGAGGTGACGGAGATATGGTTCTACAGAAGGATGCTGAGAATATCATGAACTGGACCGAGGGTGTGAGCAACGAAGAGGTCTTAGAGAAGATGCAAACAAGGAAGTGACATGCTTATCCTCAAGAGGCAGCTGAAGTTTTTGGGATACGTGAGGAGAAAGGAGGGCCTGTAGAATCTGATACTCACAGGTCGAATAGAGGGAAAGAGAGTCAAGGGAAAGCAACGCATTACATGACTGACGGGCTTAAGTAAGTGTATGATAGAACGTGATCTGGGGGAAGTGGCAGAGAGACGAAACTTATTGAGAGCCACAAGGGATATGGTAAAGTGGAGTGCCATGATCGCCTATGTCCTGAAGAGACACTACACATGAAAAGAAAAGAATGTTTTAAATGGTTCATAACACTAGCAAATGACCTGGGTGCCATTCACGTTGAGTACAGGCGTGTCATACGAAAGCAACATGATTATTTGGATGTCTAATTTTATGATATCGAGTGAGTCCACTGACTGAACTACACGCATTCACTTTCGCACAACTGCTACACGAATTGTCTTGCTGGGTATCATATTGGTAGATGGGGTGTTTCTACGCCCACGTTTCTGGCCGAGGAGACGTGATCTCGACAAACAGACACGGCCACGTATATCATCCGACTTCCTCTCGAGAAATGGGTTGACGTCTTACCTGCTCGTTTTAGCTCAGCCAACGCATCTCGATAGTTCTCGAATTCTTCAATCTCAAAAGCAATCAGATTTCTCAAAGCTTCCTTATCTGATACAGCATGTTCCAAGGTGGTACTATCTAAGTGATAATCCCCCACACTCACACACGGGGCCATCGAAATCCCGTAAAAGCAAAATTTTCCAATTGTTAGTTTAAGCTTTGAACCGTTGTGTCTTAGAAGTGATTAAAGATATTTTACTGAAATTCTCGTATTGTTTTATAACACTATTGGTCTATACTCTGAAGAATAAGAATGTATTTAGCTCTGTTAAAATGATAATCCTTCCTTTCGTGACCTCCTGATCCAGTTTTCCTCTCTACTGTTTCCTTTTTTTAAAAAATTATTCATCGTTCTCTTGATGGTTCTTGAATGGAAATTGTAGATGAAAGCCAGAGTATGAATCTTGGAAACATTATTGAAGGCCTGAATGAGTTTTGTCCTCTCATCATTGCTGAGAAGACAGTGGGGCTGATACAAAACAGTATTAATCTGTTCAATTTTTAGCTGAATAACTCGAAGCGTTTTTCAGTGATTCTTAGGACAAATGGTTTTCAAGATGGCTAAACGTCTTATCTGAAACCTTGGAAAAAGAAACTGAATTAGTTTAGTGGTTTATTAGATGTTAAACATTTTGTGGGATGGACAATTACCCCATGATGTTACACGATTTAGACAATTTTGCTGTTACACCCGGTATATATATATATATATATATGTGTGTGTGTGTGTGTGTGTGTGTGTGTGTGTGTGTGTGTGTATTCTGAATTATCAGAATTATCCTGATGATCAAGTACGTGAAATCTAGGTAGATAGGTTCTGGCTCTTTAGGTATTTTAATTTTGTTATATATATATATATATATATATCAAAATAAAAAGAAAGAAGAGTCAGATCCCCGGTTCTTTAGCATTTATTTTTAAAACCATTTGCTCGATAGACAGTAGAGCCTAATATTATAATATCATTATTTAAAAATATGTATTCATAACGACACAGATAAACTTTAAATTAAAATTAAAGTTTTTGTTCCATTCTCAAGCGATGTTGAATAACTTTCGAAAAATATGATATACTTTTTTTAAAGATAAATATTATATAGTTTAAGTTGAAGGGAGCAAAGGATTACAAAATTTTAAAATGGTGTTGCCTTTTTTGATGGATCAGGATACTAGTCAAATTTAAGAAGGCAAACTTTAAATATAGGTTAAGGCTTAGATGGGATTTTGTAATTTCTGCCTGTTGATGTTGGCTTCCTTATATAAGAACGTGTCATTCTGTCTGTTTACATAAGATAGACTACGATACATTGGCATTTTTATTTATTTTTAAAAAAATATATTAGGATTGTTTTAAAGGGGCTTCAAATATGATTAAGTCATATCTTATGTATTGAATATTTTTTATAAAGATCTAAAATACTACATTTACTTAATTCTCTTACTTTCTTATTTGTGATCAAATAATAGATATATAATTATGAATTTTTTTAATTAATTATGTTTTAAAGTAAACATAATGCAGTATCTACAAAAAATGTTTTTTTCTTTGATTTAATATATCTTTATTTTTTAGAAACATAATATATAACTTTTCATGTAAGAACAAAGGACATGAGTCATTTAAAGACCTAAAATATCTCTATTTTACTGTGGGTGTTTCATTTGTTTCTTGTAAATACTAAAAATAATTCGATAGGGATGTTTGGTTACGATATACATGATTTTTGAAAGAAGACAAATGTTGGCTCAACCTTTCAAATTATTTTTAGTGCTACCAATATAATTTTTTTTTAATATTAGCATTCTAAATAGATGAGATAGTACATAGGTAAACTATAGATTCTGCGAGACATTTATTATTCAATGGACAATTTATAGGATTCCTACAGTTATACAATTTTTCTTTACTATTATTTGTTATTATTTCTCGATCACTATTTTTTTTTTATTCTGGTTTAAGTATTTATTTAAAATTTTATTATTGTGTTTTTTATTGTGGTTTTTATATTTTTTTCTAAATTATATAAACTAAAATATGAAAGTTACAGTGAGAAAGGTTGTATTATTCTTTTTTAAATAAAACCCTATCCTCTTGATTCAGATTATTTTCTTGAATGTTTCATATCTACTCATTTTTTTATCCGAACGTAAACAAAGCAATTTCTAAAGAATTAATGGATTTTATTATTTAATCCGACATTTTTGATGATTTCACACGTTACTATAGGGAGTACTTTCTTGCTGCGACGTCTTTCACTGTTGAACTTTAAAGCACATTTAATCAAATGGTAATTTCCCCCAGAAAGGGAGTGTCCCTGCTTCGATACCTGTCGGGGAACATAGTTGTTTTTGCTAACATTTTTCGAATGTGCAGTCCGATAAATTGAAATGCACACAGTTTAATAAAAAAGAACATGTCATCTATTCCAAATTAGAAGTATTTAATATAATAAAGTTTGATCTATGTAATTTTATCTCTATTTTCTTTCGTCCTGTGTATGACGATGAACTTTATCCGGCAGCAAGATCTCTGATGAGGAGAATGGCGGTTTTGAGGAGCGAGGAACCATCTCTTAATTGCCGTTGTTCCCAGATTTAACCTAACCCGGGGTAGTAGCATCTGTTAGGGTCCCAGCTATGGGTAAATAGAGAACTACCAAACAAAAACAGAACACTATGAAAGTATAAAAATGCATTTTTTATAACAAAATGACCAACATTACAATTTATAACAAAATGACTAACAATACAATTTATCTGTAGCTGAAGACGTGCAACTGCGTTCAAAATATTTAGATTTCGGCATGAAATAACTCATACAGGTGTTGATATGCCGTTAAATAAAATCAAACAAAACAATCTCTATTTATATCACTCATAAATATATATATATATTCAAGAACCCGTATCGCTGAATGAAAATGAAGCGAATTCGTATTAATTCTATTTAAACATGAAAAACTGTCGCATATCAAAAGGTATGTTAAAATAAATAGTTTATGAGATTTTCAGAGAGACAGTATCGATCACTTCACTCGATAGATCGAATTCGTTGCTTTTGGGGATTCTCAGCTTGTGAGATAAACATCGATTTTATTTCGTTTGCATGTTGTCGTCCAGGAATTGAATATGGCTAACAAACCTTTCGTTCCATGTTCATTCGGGCCTCCACATGAAATAAAAGGCAGATTACGGGAATCGTATCTTGCAGAGGAATTATTTTTGAATTTGACTTGAACGATTTAATCCTGGAATTGAAAATAGAGAGAAGATCAATGAAAAAGAAACAAATGGAAAGAGAGAAGAAATAATGCTAATCGATCAACCATTTAATCAAGTGAGGCGAAGATAAAATCTCAAAAGATCCATCGATTCTGTCGGTTTAGTGGCTGTAAAGGTAGGCTTCAATAAGAAATTAAAAATGTTAGCCACATATTCACAACATTCGGTAATCGAAGTCAGTATGATTGATTATAGAAAAAGAATTTTAAAAATAAGTAAATTAGAATATTCCATCTTTATTAAATCTCTCAATGTATATATATATATATATATATATATATATATATATATATATATATATATCGAGAGAGAGAGAGGTATATATATATATATATATATATATATACATATATATATATATATTTATATATATATATATCTGTAATAATAATAGATTCCAAGATATCTAATATATATATATATATATATATATATATATATATATATATATATATATATATATATATCTGTAATAATAATAGATTCCAAGATATCTATATATATATATATATATAGAGAGAGAGAGAGAGAAAGAGATAGATAGATAGATAGATAGATAGATATCTTGGAATATATTATTATTAATATGCAATGTCCTGCCCTGTGTAGACAAAGGGAGATGAAATTCAGGTTGATCCTATTCGGGGAGATAACTGCTTAACCTGGAAAATATTTAGGACTCTTCAGGTCTTTTTTTTCCCCTCTTCCTTTAATTTTCCCCCTTTTATTACATCTTGGTAATCTATTGTTTTTTTTTTTCTTATCAACATCTTTGTTTTATACTGCTGACGATTATTTTTCTGAAGAAGTGTCGGTCGAAAGGTGCCTTAAATCACCTCTTTTTTTTTCTTAAACGAGATACTGCCGTATCTATTTTAACAATTAAATAGGAAATATGACCCTTATATTTAAATCAACACACACACACACACACATATATATATATATATATATATATTCAGGTAAGATGAGAACGAATAGATTACAATTCCAACGTTCTTAGCATTTAATTGGAAAAGTGTGACAGAATGTGAGCAAAAATTATTAAGACGGAACATTAAAAGAACAGAAGAAAAGACGACAACGATTCAAATTTTTGAAGTTGAGCGGCTGCAAGAATCCGGAATATAGTTCCACAAGCAAGAAGTTGGAGAGAAGAAACTGTTAGCATAGAACTTGTGGTTACATCTAGGCATTTCAACTGTAAGATGAGACATTGTGGCCAATCTTGTACTGTGTTTATATTCATAAAGTCTAGGTACCATTATATATATATATATATATACATATATATATATATATATATATATATATCAGTCACTTAGTCTAGAGCTTGACAGTGTATCTAGCACCTCGATATTTTTACCGTGGTGTTCCCTCTGTACAAGGCTTTGGAGTCATTAGAGGTAGAGTGTTACAGAATAAAAGGTACAGCTTATGCAGTTATGTGTGAAAGATAATAGTTAACCCTAGCTTAAGATTATAGTGATCGGAAAAGCAACCTATTGGGAGTTGATTCCACAAGGCAGAAGAAGCTATGAAATGGAACTTACATCTCATCAGGAGAATACGAAAGAAATGGAGGTGATTCATTACAATGGGTGGGGCTTGGTGGATTTTAGACGTGAAGGTTAGGACTGATGGAACGAAGGAGTGTAGTTCAGCAGTACACTCTCCATAGAAATAGCAAGGGAGCAGTGAAAGGCTTTCTACGTCTCATCTGTGAGAAAAGGTTGCAGAGTGGAAAATGATTCTTCGCCTACAATACCGCACAGGCGATTAAGGACTATATTGAATGTGCAAAGTAAAGACTTGGCAGCTCCCGCCCATATATGACTACTGTACTACAGTTGACGGCTAGAAACCAAAATCATTGGAGATTTTAGCCACAATCTACATTGGAGAGATTTAAAAAATGATTTTATTAATGGAAAAATTATATCGAGTCAAGAGGAGAATATCTTGAAGTAGACTAAAGACTATGCAGCTCTCGCTAATACATGGAAGCAACACTACATTTTCGGCCTCTTGTAAAGGTAAAGTTGACGTTTAGAAACCAAAATCATTGGAGATCTTAGCCACAATCAATATTGGAGAAAAATAAAAATGATTTTAGTAATGGAAAAATTATATTGAGTCAAGAGGAGAATATCTTGAAGTAGACTAAATTTTCAATTTGTTTCATACAAGACAAAATCCATTATTTGAGGTGATTACAAGAAGCCATACTAATTCTTCTAAAGTTTATTACATAATTCTTGGACGCTCATACGAAAGCATAGATACTGACAAATAGGATTTATAAATTACGTTGAATATCTGAGCGGATGTATCAATAAAGAATGTCTTGCATATATATTTAATTTTTAATTACGCTTAATCAGAAAATGAAGTGAATTGTATTTTGGACTGAATTTTTATTTCTTACTCGATTCGACTTTATAAGGCACATTTGGAAAGAGATCGAATATTGATTAGAAAAGTTACTTTTATATTTTATTTTTATTTTAACATTCCCTTTTAATTAGAAGATGAAAAGAAATGATTGTTGTTCTAAATATGTACTTACATTAAACTTGAAGACACCCGGTGTTCTCACTGTTGGTCAGTGAGAAATTGATAGGAATTGTTGGGTTAAATTTCCTTCATTCTCCCGTGCTTGATCAGTCACGTGACACTTAACGGTAGTCAGTGAAACACACTCTGCACAAAACAGTTTTGGGCATAGATGCTGAGAAGAAAAAATGCCTCACTCTCACGCGAGAAAAACAACCTTTTGCTATAAAACGTGCTGTATTTATGAGTAAGGATAGACTTTTGATTACCGCTAGCTTTTCTTTTCAAGGTCGGAGAGAAGGATTCTACCATATTTCTATAAATTGTTAGTGTGTTCTCTTTGTATTAAATAGAACCACGTTCTTTCAGCTAACCGTTATATACAGGGTGTATCAAAAATACTTTTACAAACTTTAGGGGCAGCTTCCTCACACCAAAACACGGACAAAAGTCTATATAGGCATATGGCTGCAATTCCCTCGTCTTAGAATTATTAAGTTTAAAGGAAATTTACATTAGATGGCGCCCTGTTGCCATGTAGACTAGGTTACATTTGTCATTCGTGTACATTTGAGGTTAATCTGTCTTCAACGTATAACGTGCGTAGTAGTGACTTAACTGAGACGTGTTCCGTTTAACAATGGCAAGATATTTATATCGTGAGCAGGCAGATATGATTTTTACATACGGCCGCGCGAATAGTAAGGGATGCGATGATACACAGCTGTATCAGACCGAAGGCAGACGAGGCATCCAACCTTTGCTGTTGTTTATCCCGAGCAATATGTCACTCTCCTGGAGGTTAGCATCAGCCATGCTGTTGGAAGGCAGAAACGGTTTTCTCAAATGATTAATCAGGAGTTGTTTTGTTTTGGAGGCGTTGAAAATAACAAACCGTTCATTGCAACACCAGTTAACAACATATTGTAGATCATTTTTTTAGATCAGATGCCAATTTGAACTTATCGAAGAGTTGCTGTTGAGACCGGATTAAATAGATATAAATGCCGAATTGAGGAATGACGCCATCAGAAAAGTCGTTGATAAAAATTAGAAACAACGTATCTGTCTATATTTATGAGACGAGGTATTATGTACACTATTTACATTATTCGGACTATTGTCCTCATCTTTGTCGCCATATTTATTACAACGTTTTGGCCGTTGTACGCACCATGTTTAATGAATGTCAGTTATCAGTTATCTCCTGTCAATTCCCCTCTTCAAGTTCTCCACTGCCTTAACCGGATATTGAACTCACATTCTTTTCGTCCTTTGGGTCCTGTCACTCTCTAACCAACGCTTTTATCCACTGTGCCATGTGTCCTTGAGGATAACTGATAATTGACATCGATTAAACATGGTACGTGGAACTAGAACAGTCTACCCCAGTGAGCGAAATAAAGGGTTCAGTTCGACATTCCAACCACCTGAAGAAGGACGGAGCGTACAACAGCCGAAACATTGTAATAAATATGGCGACAAAGATAAGAACAATAGTCCGAATAATGTAAATAGTGTAGAAACAACGTATATCCAAGGATATAGTTCTGTAGGATGCCTGCATTGATGCAAAATGATCTAGAAGAGTGGCCGTTTAAGACAACATTCATTTTCGCGAAAGACATGAAAAGAAATCTCATTTGAAACCTGGGGACCGTCTGTAGTTGTTTTTCTTTAGTTAAGTTTTCTACTTTGTATCTTGTAGAGCCGGGTTCATTCTATGGTCCTTAGGCCCTACAGGAAAATTATGATTTAATTGATAGCAATTTTCTTAGTATATGGGGTGTTCCTATTAGGCCGATCTTCTGGACAACTTATGTTGCTGTTACGTGGGACATCTCTCAGTGGTTTCGATTCATTGAACATATGTGGCTACCATGTCATGTCTGTCAGTATATTCATTTTTTTTGCTAGTTCCGGACATTCTGAGATAATATCGTCGACAGTTTCATCATATTTTCTGCAAATCCTGCATCTCGGTTTAGTTCCTTCCTTGATTATGTGGCAGTGATAGGATGTGGTTGCAAGGATTTGGTCCTGAGCTGCAGAAATTGTGGCATTGCTATTACTGGAAATGGTTTTGATTATTATGAAAATGTATGATAATTCCAAATTCTACGAAAGGTTCATAGTTTAATGTTTAAATGGCCCCACTTTTTTGTATTAAAGTCATTTTCTCGCAGAAATATAGAACAAAAAAGGAAAGGTATCTGAATCTAACATGTTTCGCTTTTATTAAAGCTTTTCCAAAGAAATGAAAACAGAAAAGAGACACAGAATACTGGTATGTTAAAAATCTTGGTTAGTTCTTATTACTCAGACACGTGACACGTGTATAAATGCAATAGATAATATATAAATATATCTGAGGAACATTCTGGACGTTAAAGTGTGTAATAGTGTAAGAGTGTGTATATAAAGAAATGGCTTGTGTGTCTAGTTGTATGTTGAACGGTAACGTTCATTCATGTAAGTGTATAATGGTGTGTGTGTGTGAGGAATGTCTATAAATGTCAACCTCGTTTTTTTTGTCGGTGAAATCTCGCGAGATGTTGCACATAATTTTAAATTTGGTTGGCTTTTTATATTCTCGTGTGTGCGTATATATATATATATATATATATATATATATATATATATATATATATATATATATATATATATGTATATATATATATGTGTGTGTGTGTGTATGCACGTGTGTGTGTAATAATAGTAGCTGTTAATATGTGTAAAACTATATCATTTAAATTATAATAAAGTGAACAAAATGTCTGCCAATAGGGTCACAACATTTGACGAAACAAATAATTATTAAATGAAATATATTTCTTATCTAAAGTCCTGACAAGTAATGATTGAGAAAATTACTAAACTTTGAATCGATATCGATAAGTAATAATTACACACACACACACATAAACACACAGACACACAATACACATACATACATACATACATACATATATATATATATATATATATATATATATATATATATATATACAATGCATAAAAGGTTAGCGGTCGAAGTTGAATCAGACCAGGAAACGGTAGTATCCAAAAAGTGCTCAATAGACGTGGGGAAAAAAAAAAGTAAAAATAACATGTAGAGCTTTAAACTTTTCAAAATTTTGATAAAAATCGCCCATGGATACCGTAAAGTTGAAACCAATGTAGCGAATTCAGCACTGAGTCCCAAATGGGACGAATCACCTGTACAGTGATTTCTGCTGCATTCTGTTGAAGATTCTTCAAGATTCGATGAATTACTATAATGATTATTCTAATCCCACCCAAATTTTATCACTATCTATCTATCTATCTATCTATCTATCTATCTATCTATCTATCTATCTATCTATCTATCTATACTTACATACATACATATATATATATAAATATTCATTTTTATGGATATTAGTAACATTAAAAACTAATATCCATACAGATGCATATGTTAGCTGTATCACATATATTGATCACTTTCCACTAAGTATCGCGCATATAAAATATAATATATATGTATATATAAATAAAAAGAAAGAACAGTACGATATATAATCCAGTGTTCTTATTGATATTTTTTTATTTTTGCATCTTCAAGCGAATATTAGATTCCAATATTCGCTTGGAGATGAAACGGAACTAATGTCTTTAATTTAATTATATAATTAAATATAAAGTTTTTAGCTTCCATTTTTGAAACATGGTTATTACTGTGTAGCGAAAAAAACGTATTTTCAATCAGTTAATTTATAATAATATAATATATATATGTGTGTGTGTGTGTCTGTGTTTGTTTGTGTGTGTGTGCCTGTGTTTGTGTGTGTGTGTGTGTGTGCGTGCATGTGAGTGTCATTTTGTTCATTTTCATCCAGCAACAATTTGGAGTTTTCTTGAGAAGTTAAATCCACATCCTGACATGTCCGTTCTCGTTTTTTTTTTCCGATGTCTGGATTTGATTTGTTGTCCAGCGTCTAGTTATCAGGTTGATCTTAAAA
This sequence comes from Acanthosepion lycidas, assembly GCA_963932145.1. Taxonomy (NCBI): domain Eukaryota; kingdom Metazoa; phylum Mollusca; class Cephalopoda; order Sepiida; family Sepiidae; genus Acanthosepion; species Acanthosepion lycidas. Next base: position 471,307 of record OZ010577.1, read on the forward strand.
AAAATAAAATTTTTACTTTTTAATTCTCGAAAATAGCTACTAGTTTATAAATATGCTATTGCACTGCATGGCCCACCTAAGATGTTTGCAAAATTTCCCAAAGAATCATAGTTCCTCTTGAAACGTGTTTATAAATAAGAATAATAATGTTGCTGCAACATTTATATTTAGATGGTCTTTTCCTTTTGATTAAAACAAAATAAAAATCGTGTGAATAACAATTTTTACTAATGAACCAATGTTAATTACTGATTAAGCTCATTAGTGCAAATTAATGTTTTCATTTGAAAGAACGCTTCACGTTTGGCACAATAAAGTTATCTTCATACAAACCCACACATAAATATGGCATTTATCATTTGTTCTACACAATCAAGTAAAAAAATTTGATCACAAGACAAATCGCACTTAGGTATATCAAAAATAAATAAAACAGAATCATTGTTGGCGTTGCACGTTTTAAGAAGAAAAACACATAATTTACGTATAGCATATGAATGTCGGAAGATCGAACTGTATCAGATAAATGGAGAAAGGATGTTCACTTTCAAAATCAGAATTCAATTTAATATTCAGATCGAACACTCATCCCGGGGGCTTAGAAAAACCCTGCGGAATCGTTTGAAGCTTTAATCAAACAATTTGACAATGTGAATCAATATGTCCTTATCTTAAATGTGAAAGAAGAAGTGAGTTTACAGAACAACTCTATATTTAACAACACTGTCAGCCGAACCATTTTGCATTTATTATATAGATTGCGCATTGTACATAGAAAATTTCAGATACAATCGAGATGCCCAAGGTTAGGAACATATGGAAACTCAATCTTTTCTTTCACACTTTCTCTAGCATCACGCCCTCATAGTCAACCTATGAACTTTTCAGCCACCCCACGTATATATATATGTGTGTGTGTGTCTGTGTGTGTATTGAGTTCTCTGGAAAAGAGGGTGATTTTAAAAATAGTGGCTGCTACTGCTATTAACGCATTGCTCATCAACTGAATGAATTGAACTATCCTTGCTACTGGCGTATTTCGTATAGAAAACACTAAAAATGTCCATTTCTCTCTACCTGCATATATATATATATATATTTGTGTGTGTGTGTGTGCATGTACGTATATACAGTACAGTATTGGTAGAGATGAAATAAAATTCCGATAAGCAAAAACACTATTCTTGAAAAAGTGCTCAATACAGAGTAGAGCAAATAATATTTATTCAAAATTATAGCATAAAAATGTTATAACATCACTACAAAAAATTTCTTTCAACACTTCTGGTGTCTTATCAAGTGATGGTGTTGACTTTTAATCAATACCATCACTTGATAAGACATCATAAGTGTTCCGTCCTGGGTAAGACGATAAATTACATCCCCGTCCTGGGTAAGACGATAAACCACGTGGCCTCTGATCAGGTGGTTTTGAGGAGTGTGGAACCACCTTTTAACTGCTGGTGTTCCCAGGTCCACCCTGACCACTGTAGTAGCACCTGTTAGGGTCCCAGCTATGAACCAATAGTTAACCTCCAAATTGGGTTCAAAATACGATGAATATGTAAAAATAGTTTTTAATACCAGCTTTATATTTTTGTAAAAATATTACCAGCAATGATTTTTGAAGGAAAAAATGATTACCAGCAATACATTTTTTTGAAAAAATATTGCTAGCAATACATTTTTCAAGAAAAAAATTACCAGCAATACATTTAAAAAAAAAATATTAGCAGAAATGCATTTTTGGAAACATATTTTTAGCAATAAAAATTATGTCGGCATTAAATAACCCATTGAGGTGTTGATATTCCGTAAAACAAAATAAAACAAAACAGATGAGTTGAAACAAAATTGCAATTTTTGTAGTCATGGCATGATGTGCATATGTTGTCATTTTGAATATATATATATATATATATATATATATATATATATATATATATATATATATGTATATAATCTATCACACCTCTAATTGTAGAAGTCATAACATAATTTACCTCCTAGAATGCACACTATGCAAGAAACAATATGTAGGAAACTGGTGGAAGTAAAGAATAAAGCTTATCGGGACATTTGCCATAGATGATTACGACTGTAAAACTATGTGAAAGGCTTCAGGTGAATCATGGAAATATCTGAAGTTTAGTTCAGTCTCTTAGCTCTTCAGCATGTGTTCCCAGAATGACATCTATTAATACTGATCCCTTCATAAATATATTTTTTTTAATTCAGAGCAAGGTCAATTCAGAGCAAGGTCAAATGAGTGGTGTGCCTTTCGCAACGTGACAATGCAAAACATCACAGCTTAAAGACCAGACAAGCAGTCACTATGCACAGTATGACAACCTTACGCCTATCAACCTTACAGTCTTGACCTGGCAACTTCACTCCTTACCAACTAGCGGTTCTGCAATGAAAATGACTTAACAGAGACAATTCTACAACCTGTTTTTAAACGAGACAATGAGTAGCTTGTTAATTTTAACTCCGCCAAAAGGAAACGGCTCTCTTTTAGCAATCTGAGAGACCCCTTTCTACCTTCCATCAGCATGGCTGGTGCTAACCACCAAGAGAATGACTTGTTGCGCCTTCTTGGACTAACCTTTCTACTGATATGAAGTGGAAAGATTATATTGAATCAATTGCTACGTCTACAGCTAAGAATGTTGGTTCATTGTGTCGTGCTAGACATTTTCTCAACAGAATCTATCTTGCATATCCATAAGTCTATCATTCGTCCATGCTTTTAATATTGCTGTCACTTATGGTCTGGTTTTCCTGCTATATATTTAGAGATTATTGATAAAATCCAAAGAAGAATCTATAATGTCCTTGGTCCAGATCTGGAATTTCGCTTTTAGTCACTTTCCCGCTGTCGTAATTTAGCTTTCCTATAAATAATTTAATGGTAATTGGTTTGATGAACTCTCCTCTATGGTATCGAGAATTTATGAATTTACGTTCAGTACTAGATTGGCGGAAAGGTCTCATCATTTTATAGTTGAAATCACTAGATGCAACTGTAAGTTCTATGCCAACAGTTCCTTTTCTCGCACATCTCGCTTGTGGAACTCTCTTCTAGCTTCTTGCTTTCCAGTTCAAAATTTAAATGAAACTGTCAATTGTTATCTTCTGTCTTCCTAATTCCTGTTGTTTTATTATTCTTTCTTCTTAATAGTAGTTTTTCTCATACTCTGTAACACTCAGTAACCCCTTTGCGTCTTAGTGGCTTTAGTACCTTGCTTGGGGGGTAATTTAAATGCAGTGTCAATCGTTATTTTCTGTCTTCTTAATTCCTGTTCTTTTATTGTTTTTGCTCTTTAATACTGTTTTTCTTTTCCTCATATGCTTTCACATTCACTAACCCCCCCTCCTCGCCCCTGCCTCTTAGTAGTTTTGTTGCTTTGCTTGCGGTGAAATGGTTAAAAAAGAATCCCCCCACCCCGAGTAAAGACGATGCCACGAAGCTTTCTTTAACAAGGTAGGTATATACAACCTCATTTCAAGGTGGAATACTCCGATTGAGAAGGAAAGAAAGTATTAGGTTGAGTCATAAGTAATTTCCATTTTGCGGAACTAATCGTAATTAAGCCTGTGATATATAATCCTACGCGATTTATCATTCGTGGCAGTTAAGAATAAACTCAGACTAAACTAACACAGCCTGCTTTATTCACGGCTGTCGGAGGGTGGACGGTTTTACACAGTGAGTTAAAAGGAAAACGTTGTTCTTGTCTATGGCATCGCAAGACCGTGACAGGAAAAATAACACAGACAAAATTTGGAATTCGCTCTTTGATACTCCTCCAGCCATTTTCAGTCCACCTCACGCCAACCGATTATTATCTTTTTCGATCACTGAAAAATGCTTTGGTGGGGAAAACTTTTTTTTAAATAACTTCTCATATCAAAACCTGCTGAATTCTATACAAAATATTTACAAAGAATTTTTTAAAAAAATGATTGGTAAGCGGCAACAAGTCATAATGGTGAATATGTACCCGTAAATTTTATACTAACAGTATCTTTTCTCACACTTCTCACTTGTGGGACTCCCTGCTTTCCAGACAATTTTAATCACCAAAATGCATTGTCAATAACTATCCACTGTCGTCCTGATTACTCTTTCCTCTTCCCACTCATCGGTAATGTTTACGTTTTCAAATTCTTTTACACTCAGTTACCCCCTTGTGTCTTAGTGGCTTTACTGCCTTGCATGGGGTGAGATCGATTAAAAAAAAAATTGTACTGTATTTTTTTAAGAATAAAAAAAGAACGAAATGATTACAGCTTAAAATGTTGACGACGAGGTTTGTAATTATGACAGTTTGCGTTTTTCTATTAAGACTCTTTTTACAGTTAGAAAATGTTTACTACTTTTGTCGGCCGCTTGGGTATATGTGTTGGCAAAGATCATATCGTGTCATAACTCCATGACGCAAATCACGCCTGTGACATATCAAACTATTGAAAGGCGTGTTTACCCTATAAAGGTCGTCTCCAATAATCGTGACTGGATCTTGTCGTTGGATTAAAATTTTACGATGCTGAGAGTCCACATCGTGCTGTCAGAATCTGTGAATGTCTACAAGCAGTCGCGTAGGTAGCATCGGATTTACATGGATTAACTGAATTTCATTTCTGGAGTTAGCATTTAGGATTTGATGTTTCTCTTTTTCGTAGTCACATGCGCAAGGAAAAAGGGCTGCCATTATATATATTATTATTAACTTACTTGCATTATTAACATTATTCGGACTGTTATCCTCATCTTCATTGTCATATTCACAATGTTTCGCTCAACTAATTTAAATAATGCAAGTAACCATAATACTTCATCTGAGATATATAGACAGATATATAGAGAGACATAGACATAAAGGCCGGAGCGTACAATGGGCGAAACATTGTGAACATAGCAATGTAGATGAGGATAACAGCCCAAATAATGTAAATAATGCAAGTAATCATAATACCTCACCTCAGAGATATAGACATACATATCTAACCCAGTAGAACTTCAAGAGACCCTCGAGGTAGAGGCTTACTGAATTAGGTTGTTTTATGTTTTATAAAAGAAGAGCTGATTAATTTCTGGGTTATAGCCGAAACATAATTTGGATTGTAGTAGGTTCTTTATCTAAGTACTGACTCGGCTAATCATAGCATGTTTCACTTCGGTGATCGAACGAGAATCATACTTTTCAGTGTGATTTCACCGTAAGCATTTAAGAGGAGAGGTATGAGGATAAGTAGGAAATACAAGGTGATTGAAAAGTAAATCCTTATTTTATGTATGATGGGCTCCCCCGTCTTGTAAAAATTGTAGTTAGTCCTTATTACATAAAATAAGGAATTACTTTTCATTCATCCTGTATAACCGTTGTCATTCTGCTTGACTGATTCTATGTGTAATGATAGGACATCAGCAGTGGACCTAAAAGAACGAAATCCATTATTTCGTGTTGCTCAGGAGGTTGTTTTTTTTTTCGGGTGATCAACAACCTTCTTGTTGGTAATAGCCTCGAAGTATTTGCTAATGACACTGAGGATGCCGATGAATCGATATCGAAACCGTGATGAGCGTGTCGCATCCACTTATATGACTATTGGTGAATTATCTCCCTTCCTTAATAAACCTAATTAAAATGTATACCTTTCTTTTTAATGACTATCGGGTTAACCTCTGCTAATTTTCGAAACTGCTCTTAGGAGACGTTCTCCAACAAAATAAAGACTCTGCGATAATTTTTATCACTCTTCTTACTTTTCCGCTTAAACGACAACATGTAAATTTCTTGCGGAAGAACACGTTCCCTTTTTGGTAAACGGATGGATACGTATTTAAGCACATTCACTCACTTTATATACTTTGGACTCATTTGTTACACACATTAATGTTTTCGTCTCCTGTAAACCTTTGTTGTTAATACATCATTTAATTGTACTTATATATATATATATATATATATATATATATATATATATATATATATATATATATATATATTGGTTCTTGTCATTTCTTTACATTACTTTAGGTGCACCTATACTCCGAGTCTGCCATGTTTGTTGTGGGCATTTCAGGAGACACATGTGTTTATCTCTCAACGCGTACACCGGCCCGCAACAAGCCTTTACCTGCATTCTTGAATTCAAGGCAGACCGCTAACGCATTCTGTTATGTTCATTTAAATGATCCCAGTGATAAATCTTTCAAAGTGTTAACGAAAGTGATTTCTATTAGCTTGGTGCAAAAATAATGACGTAATAATGTCGTTTTTTGACGTATTTTTTAACGTCAAAAAACGACATTATTACGGCATTATTTTTGCACCAACCTAATATTTGTTCCTTATGCAGTTAATCAATTCTTTTTTTTATTTTTCTAGGTTGACAATTCAGGGTCTAGAAAAATACTCCAAGAAAACAATTGATTGAGCATTTAAGTGGTTGTCTTTTTCTTCACACTGAGAACAGGATTTGGAAAAAAATATCTCTGTAGCTCACTACATACTTATGATTCTCCAGTATATGGGCGATGATGGTTCTCCACTGCATCCTGTCTTTTACTTGGCCGTTTATGCAATCTCTTTAACCTTTCATCTGTTTGTTCAAAATATACCAAGTAGGTTAGTTGAATGCTTTCTTTGCTCTTGCGTTCGATATGATGTGTGAGTATTAAATTCTCGAAGTCTTCTCACCTCATTTTGTACCCCACCACGTAACGCCAACTGTCTCTTTGTAAGTGTTAATAAAGAAGTTCATATTCTTCTGAACACTTTGTCATTTGTCATATACACTATACATGGAATTTTTAATAATAGCGTTACATGATAGTTACTGCCAATAAAAATTGATTTATTACGAAATCTAAAACTAACGCCACTAAATCTGGGAAAGCCGTCAACATTCCAAGTTGAGGGAATTTATTGTGGGAAATTCAGCCGAAAGGAGTTTAATGTAATCGAGAGCAAGAGAAAAGACATTGACGACTGAATAATGATAGCACGAGTTGATACGAATCAAATATGTCGTCACCATAATGTAGTGCCCTACTTGTATTTAGCAAAGCGGATCGCACACACATCACACGGACATTTACACACACACACATACACACACACACACACACACATATATATAGAGAGAGACATACAGAAAGAAACACAGAGAGAGAGAGAGAGAGAGAGGGAAGGAGAGAGAGAGGTTGATAGAAATTCTGAGAGGAAAACAATTATATAAACCCACATGTACATACTTTCATATATTTAATAAGTATATTTAGGTAGCAGTTCTTCATTAATAAATGTTTGATTAAAAAGAACAAAATACAAATTAAAAAAATATAGTTAAACTGTCTTTCTTTATGCATAGAAGTGAAAGATATATATATATATATATATATATATATATATATATATATATATATATATACAGGATGCAACAAAAATATATCGCACATAGACCTCCCAGGAATATACACATATAATGGTTCGATATTGGTGGCAACGGTGTCTTCATCTAGGTTCTGTGGGATATATTTCTGGGAGGAATTTCTACTGCATCTTGTATAAGTCAATTTGAGAAACTTATTATATTTTGACATGTTTCGCTGATGAATTGAAGTTATGGGAGAAAGAAATTTATTTCCATAAAATTTACATTAACGAGACAAAACGTGATTCACGTTAAGCGCCTGCATACTTGATTTTTACTTTAATTCTCGCATTTTAAAAATTAGATTTTAGTTTATTCAAACTCGCAGATTATTTTAGTTCTAATTTCGTAAGACCAGGCGATAAACTAACATAGACCCCAGTCGTATATTAATCTCGGGAGATTTAATGATTATGAATCTTTCAATGTATCTTTGAGAAGATTATAGTCACTAGCCGGAAATATGTCATGCAAAAAGTTTTATTAATAATTTTTTTTTATAATTAAGTGTGTACAAATGAAAAGGTTTGTAATTGATAACTTTTTAATTTCCCTGAAACAGACGTTAAAAACTTCTATCTTCTTTTCTTTCTTTCATTTTCTTAGTAGATTATCTGATATGTCAGATTCCCTGTTTTCACTGGTCAAAACAGAATAGTCCATTATTTATGAGGTACTGGCGGAGCGTAACGGTCGTGCACACTAAATAAAGAACTAACTAATCAACAAAGAGAAAAACAAGAAAAATTATAATAATTATGGTCATTATTTTTTCTTTTGTTAAAATACTATTTGCCAGATCAAAACTGTGATCACGATGGATTTGGTGGTACGTTAGGTGTCTGTTTTACATTCATTCAATTTAAAATTATTTTGGAATTGTTTAATTGTTAAGTGATAATTTTTATATTGAGATTAGTTAAATCTAACGCAGTCAATTATGTGCCATGCATGATACACGCTTAGGCGATCATGTATCTTTCGATACATGACTGAGGAGGCAGATTTTTCCCGCATTAGTTTGTCATTTCTTTCTAGATACCTCCACTAATTCTCTGAAAAAAACAGCATAGCTTGATTAAAAAGACCCCAAACTGAATAAAAACCAAATTTAATTGTCAAAATATTGATCTTATCATTAAGAGGAAAGTCTGATTATTTTTTAATTTTTTTAAATACTTTCTACCATGTTCGAAATTTTTGTTAAATATCATGTTTTTTTATCATCAGTGAACGAAAGATTATTGTGGGTATATTAGAGCCTTTTATTCCGGTAAAATAACACATTGATTTAGAAATTGTTGCAAAAATAAAATAATTATTGAATTTTAATGAGACTTTCAGGCATATCCACAAATAAATGAAATTATTTTTCAAATTATTATTTTTTAGAAAATCTTGATAAAAATATGTTTTTACATCTATTTTACCCCAATTACTTAATTTAATGGAATTTTAAAGCAGCACTCCTTGGAGAATATCGATCATTCATTTTTTCATTTTTTTCAAACAGTTACACATTTCCCGAAAATCTACTCCGAATCGTAAATTAAAACTATGACATTATTTAATTAGATAAGCTTTTAATTGCTTTTATAAATAATATTTTTAAGGACACTATTTTCTTAAGAAAATTTTTTTCAATGAATAATGAATTTTTACAAGAATTGCTTTCATTTTTTTAAATATTAATTATAATAATTTATTATAATCATTTTTAAATTTAAAAAAATCTGCATTACTTTAATTGCGTTAGGTTGTATTGTTATTAAGTGAAAATTATATTTACTAATCAAAAATTGAAAAGCTTGATGCAAATCATCACGTGCCAAAATTTAAAAAAAATATTTTTTAATGTTTTATATATGTAAAATATTATGTAACGTACCCATCTTGGAAAGTATGGTTGACCATACACGACATTATCAGAAATTAAGAGCAATGACTATAGTAAATTTAAAGTCAACATTCCTAAAATTAAATTACGGGGAATATTTTCCAACATTTTTATGATTACTGAATACTTAAATATTATATAAAAAAGGCGCTCATGTCATTTTCTTATATTTTGTTTACATATAAAGTCTTTATAGAAAACAATCACTATGTTATCACTAATCAGCACTCGTCATATAAAACATGACTACTGTCGGTTAAAAACTCGGCTACTGTTTCTTTTAAAAATGCATTTCTGTGTTATTTTAAACTTAAAGTAGATAATATTTATTTCAAATCAGATTAATTATACTTTAAATCAGCCATTATTCCTTAAATAAAGTTTCAGAAAAGTATAATTTATTTTTGAAAGATTTTTTAATACAGAGAATTAGATTGCGATGAAAGACAAGTAAAAAACGGCGCTAATCAGCTATTTTAGCAAAAACATAAAATTGATTCCAATCCCTATAATTTCTGTTTGAAATACACCGGAGTATATTCTTTACTGCAAATAGCAAATTTAATCCTTTAGCTTTCAATTAAAGATAAAATGAAAGTTTTTTCATTTCTTAAAATTAATTTTAAACCTTAGCTATCACGATTTAGTGGAGGTCCCTAGTTAAATCTCTCTCAAGTTGATTAATTATGGAGATTGTAGGCAATATAATAGCACAGTTTTGTTTATATGTTCTTTTTCTTTTTCAAAGTATTTTCCTTTGTCAATGACGTTCGCATATGAGATAAATAGGCTACTTAAAATCTAAAAAGAAATAAAATAAAATGTTAACACATTATGATATTAAAAGAAATAATTATATTTTTATACATTAAAACCTTAAAAGAATCAGTTCCCACCAAGTAAGGCAATAAAGTCACTAAGACGCAAGAGTGTACTGGATGAGAAAGAGAAGGAAAAGACTTTAGAAGTAACCGGAAACCCAATAATAGTAAAAATTTTAGTTGAAATAGAATTTAGAAGGAAATGGAAACCCAATCCTAAACAGGACACAAGGGATAAAAATCTACTCCTATCTAAAAACCGGAATTTAATATATTATTATTAAATTTGATTACGTTACAACCTTAAAAGAAATGAACATTTTAATACACTAAAATATGAAAATAAATTAATATAGTTTAATACATAAAAAGAAATGAACCTATTTACACTGTTCACACGGTTGTCCTCATCTTTATTGTCATATTCACGACGTTTCGGTCGTTTTACGCTCCAAATTTCTTCAGGTGATTGAAATTTCGAACTGAATCCTTTATTTCGTCCATCTGTGTAGATTGTTCTAGTTTCACATGACAGGCCTCTCAGTATCAGTTACTTCCCTTTAATAACTCAACTCTCCGTGTTTTACCTCTGCTGTTGAACTCACAACTTTTGGAATTAGCTCAATTTGATTACTTCAATCAACACTTTTATCCACTGGGCCATGTGTTCCCAAGTTCAATACCTAAAATATTAATAAGAAATGAATAAACACTGAGTTGAAACAGTGATTTCTAAGCGTGGCTTAGATGTAGCACAAGGCTGAAAGTCTAGGGCACCCGGTGAGGATAGAGTTTGCTACTTAGACGTAATTAATCTAGTGAGACAAAACTTGTATATCATTGTCGATAAAATGCCCTGATCCCCATAAACAAACAGAAATTTGTTAGTTTGAGGAAGAAAAAAAAGCAACAGCACCTTGAATTGCTAAATAGATTGCAACTTTTTCACGGCGTACAACCGTCTTATAATATGGCAGGTAAATTTAATATAAAAAAGAGCTAGGTTTCCTCTTCTTTTATGCAACTTGGGTAATCACATAAAAACACTATCGCGTTATCACTGTGACTATAAAGGGTTAGTACAGAAAATTACAAGCTTTTGTTTAGTAAGCATTTCAACAATACAAGCTAAGTACACTGTTTCTTACCCGCCTGACCAACGGTCAATTTCTCCATACCATTGAACCACGTCGAAGTGTCCAGACACCGAAATGTCGAAATTAATGGAATCAAATTTCTAAAACTCTGTAGTTAAAGCCACAATCATGCATTCGTATGCTTAATGGGAATCGCGATTAATCATGTTAATATAGATTTTGTTGAAATAAAATCCATTTTCCCGCTGACGCCGGTTAAACAGCAAAACATGTTAGAATAAAACTTATAAAAAAATTGTTTTATATATACATTATTGTGTGGGTTACTCGTTCAAACATTGTTTGCGTGCGTTTGTATCGCATGTAATGTCCATACGTTTAGAATTTAATCCTGTCTATTATCAAAACAAAGGAAAATGTGGATATATATTTTTTTAATTAGCAATGTGCGTTTATTTATAAGAGCTCGGATGAGTTTCATCCGAGACAAATAGAAATTAACTTAATACAGAATATATAGGTTGCTCAGTAAAAAAGCGTTAAATTTATTATCATTTTTATCTTTCAGAGATAATTGAACTTGAATAACCTTGAATAAATTTCTTAAATATTAGTGACCTTGAAATAATCATTCGACTCTCGCGTAATTACTTAACTCTGATTGGTTCTCTTATGATTGATTAATTACTGTTTGATCTTGTGACTCGTCATTTAAAGGTTATTTTCAAATAACTTTCGTCTTTCTTTCTGCCCTTCTCGTATGGTTAAGCAACTCACTGATTTTGAGTGTCAAATTATCGTAGAATAACCGACGTGAGGACTGATGAAATGTGTAGAAATTCTTCCTGATTTTTTTCAGTCACATCAGTCGTCACCAATTTTCAACGGTTGTCTTACGTCTTTCTGGATTTACCGCTTATTTTTTTTACTGGGCCCGCTGTATTATATGCAGATCTGTGTATACATTTACGAGATAAGGACACTGTAATGACCCAGTCTAAAATGGGGCTTCAAATTTTCTCCCTTGCAAATCTATGTTCAAAAGAATTCGGTAGAGTTCAAATCTTCTATAAACACGTGTAGATTCGTCGTATATTGGAAGGATGAGAAATGGTGTCCTAATTTCAGAACAGTTTTGTAACCTCAGTTTAATGCAGCAATCAATTGGTTAAAAAGTCGGTGATGAGGTTCATTCTTGCAATTTCTATATTCAGCCGAATTTCATGTAGATTGAAATGAGAAGGAAGAAGGAATAAATTTCGCATATACGAGTTCCACTTGAGATCTGTGTTGAGTTTAAATCCCAATACGCGCTCAAGATATGTGACCTCCCTGAGGGCATGCTCAAGACACGTGACCTCCCTGGGGGAACGCTCAAGACATGTAAAGGAAGGAAACATGGTTCATCGCCACTGGTAAAAGTTCGGGGTCCGATCGTTTGATATTTCGAGGCATTGAATGTAACCAAAAATAGCCATTTTGTTTCTTCTGGGGTTTTATCTGGTGTCTTATCAAGTCATGGTGTTGAATGTAGATTCTATATTCAACACCATCACTTGATTAGACACCAGAAGTGTTGAAACAAAATGGCTATTTTTGGTAGTGATTTTATTATATACTTATGTTATACTTTTTGAATAAATAATTATATTTACTCTACTCTGTATTGAGCACTCTTTTAAGAAGAGTATTCGTTGGTTATTGGAATTTATTCCGTATACACCAATCCTATACTTGGGTATATATATATATATATATATATATATATATATATATATATATTCAGTGATGGCCGTAATCACATCAGCGGAAGCCATATTGTTTATCAGAGAGTAGGTCGTGAAAGGTAAGATACTTAACCACTTCAGTATTGATTAAAGCCTCGAATACTTTGCCGAAAATCGGTAGAAGACTGATAGGGCGATAGTCAATGGGGTCAGAGGGTTTACCAGTTTTGCTATAATTGTTACGCTATATCTATGTGAAGATTCAATAATATAAATAAAATCACAGGAATTTAAAAGTGTATGTTTTTCTATGAGGAAGTGTAAAAAAGTGTATCTATGAATGACTTAAGCTACAGGGTGTCAGTAAAAAAGCTCTAAATCTATTATCACTGTTTTATCTTTCAAGAATAACTGGCCTTGAATAACCTTGAATAAAATTCTTGAATATTTATAACCTTGAATAATTACTTAACTCTGATTGGTTCTTTTATGATTGATTAATTGATTGATTGATTGATTACTATTCGATCTTGTGACTCGTCATTTAAAAGTTATTTGCAGACAAGTGGCAACAACTCACTGATTTTGAGTGTCAAGTCATCGTACTTTTCAAAGAACATCCGGCGTGAAGATCGACGAAATGTGCAGAAATTCTTCCTGATTTTTTTCAGTCACATCAGTCGTCACCAATTTTCAACGGTTGTCTTACGTCTTTCTGAATTTGCTGCTTATTTTTTTTTACTGGGCCCGCTGTAGTTGTTGTTTGAGAAAAACCTTAGTTCAGACATTTGATGTGGAAAATTTAGAACGTTTCAACAAGCCTGAAGTCACTGATGATGAACAAATTAATATTAATTTACGTCACGTACATCATAGACATAATCTTCATATCACATTTGAGCCTTGTAAGGCATTTGAAAACATTTGGATATATCAATCGCTATGATGTTTGAATGTCATACGATTTAAGAGAAAACATTCAAAACCAAAAGTGAACCCGTTTTTATCGCCCGAACTCAGTGCTGAGTAAGGATAATACTAATTATCACTTGAAAGTTTTTGAATCCGTGTACGTTAAGTCCTACCAGCCATCACTTTGTAAGCAGAAGAGGTGGTTGGTAGTGTTAAATGATATTTTTTTTCTTTTTGCTTATAACATAAAATTGGAAGTGTATACTTTTTCAGTCGCTGTGCACATGTTTTGCCTTTGATTTTTTCTGTGACGATAGAATATCGATAAACAGGTTTAGCTGTTTTCAATCGTTATTATGTTTCGGTATTACCATTTTGCGGTAATATATATTTTTGTTACCATTCTTTTTGTTATGAATTGTTTCATTTTTGTTATAACATGTTTTTTGATATATCGCTCTGGTAAACTGTTATAACCTTGCAAAAATAAATCTGACAGCATTTTACCTTCAATGTCATGTGTGTACAGGTAATACCTGATATAAATCATTACCCCCCACTCTGAACAGTGAAGTGACTATCGCCATAATGATCCCGACCTGAATATCTAGATGGAGTTGTTTGCGGTAAACGACAAGCGACACTTGCTTAAATCACATTTAAGGCATGAGATATGAAACGCATATCTACAACATTTGTTGTAGCTTTCCTTAGCTTCCATGTGATGTGGGAGCAGAAGAGCCACCATTGTGCTCCTGTTAATACTATGCCACCGATTATAACACCTGACCTGCTCTCGTCCCATTGATAGTCTGGGGTCATTTTTTGTCCTCGATTTGTTTTTGATGAGAGAGGATCGATAAATCGGTTTAGCTGGATTTAATCGTTATAAAATTTCGGCATTGCCATTTCACGGTAATGCATATATTTTTGTTTCCTCCTGTTTTTGTTATGAAATGCTTTGTTATGATGTCTGCTTTTATAGCTCTACGAATAAATTATCTGGGATTCTATTATGGTGAAACACACCTATTATATAGTTAATAGGCACTCCCACCTATAATAAGTAGGAGTAGTAAGAGAAACAAGGGGAGTCAGTCAGTCGATGTCGGACGACAGTTAGTCGAATACGAAAGTATCAGCGATCACAACAAGATTACTCTGCGTAATACTTATTATATCAAGTTCCTAACGTTTTGTACGTCGAACCTATTTTAGGACCGATTTAGTACAAATACAAGCCTCCACTGCGAAAACACTCCACAACAATATTTGGCAACGAGGGATTCGAACTCATACGGTGGAAGAAAAAAATTCGCTAGCCATAACAATATTTGGCGACGAGGGATTCGAACTCATACGGTGGAAGAAAAAAATTCTTTCGCCACAACAATATTTGGCGACAAGGGATTCGAACTCATACGGTGGAAGAAAAAAATTCGCTCGCCATAACAATTTTTGGCGCCGAAATTCGTACTCATACGGAGGAAGAAAAAAATTCGCTCGCCACAATAATTTCGGCGACAAAATCTCGGATTCACACTTAAAAAAGAAAAAAAAACTTGGAAAAGTTTTTCGTAAGCCAAGACGTCAACTTAGTGACGAAAAAACTGTCGTATTCTCAACGGAGAAAAGAAATATTTTTTTCCCGATAATACAGTTTGCTCAAATAGGTCACGAACTGCAAATTCGTAGGACGCCCCACTCTACAGTATTTAGGCATTGTGTAAACTTTTGCGAAGATGGACGAATGCAAAAATATATTCCGGGAATTCTTTAAGTTCCAGTCGGAACAACAGATGACAATATTAGAGCAACAAAAATCATTTCAGATGCAACTACAGGAGGAAACTTTTAATAGACAAATGCAATTCCAACAAAAAATGGAACAGATGCATAGGGAGTTTCAAAACAAAATTCTGGAAATAACTGAGAAGAGGAAACAGAGAATCTACAAAATGATTCTTTCCCAGAGAATACAATATGGAATTCAATTGAAATATTCATGTACAGTCCAGAGGAAGAGATAACTTTTGAGGAGTATTATAAAAAATATACGGACGTGTATAACGAGGACTGCCACTCGTGGTCTGAAGGAAAGAAGGTTACGCTTCTTTTAAGCAAATTAGGAACTGCTGAGCATAACAAATTGGTAGATTACATTTTCCCGAAAAAAACTAGCGAGTTGACATTTACCGAGGCGGTAAATATATTAAGTGAATTATTTAGTAAAAAGACATCTCTGTTTCACAAGAGGTGGAAATGTTTGAATCTGATGAAAGATGAAGAACAAGACTATGTAACATACGCAGCCAATGTGAATAAGCATTGTGAAGAATTCAAGCTAGCAGAGTTAAGCACAGACAATTTTAAGTGTTTAGTGTTTGTTCAGGGGCTGGTATCGGAAAGTGACGCAGAGTTGAGAAAATTAGTACTGGCAAAATTGAAAAGTGAGCCAAGGATTACGGTACAGAATTTCGCAGAAGACTGCACAAGATATGTTAGCGTAAAGAAAGATTCAAAAAAGATAGAACAGTCTGGCGTTTCGCATGTAAGAAAAATACGCTGCAAAAAGAAAGTCAGTCTACCAAAAAGAATTCTAAAATTGCGGATTATCAAACAAAAAGTGAAATACCAGAGAAAAATAAACAAAAACTCCCGAAGCCATGTTTTGCTTGCGGTGAACTTCACTGGTACAGATATTGCGATTTTAGGAATAAAAAATGTTTCAACTGTAAAAGAGTGGGTCATAAAAGCTCGCACTGCAGGTCAAAAAATAAAGACAATAAAATAAGAAAATTAAAGTCCGACGAGGTGAACGATGGAATAACCAGAAAATTTGTTACCCTCGAAATAAGTAATAAAAAAAATAAAAATGCAACTCGACACTGGTTTCGACCTATCTATCACAAATTTGCATACGTGGAAGAAGTTGGGGAAACCAACTTTAATGAAGACAAAGAAAATCGCGAGGTCAGTGACGGGAGGAAAAATACAATTTGTTGGCGAATTTGTTACAATTAAATACAGTTAAATAAAAAACGCGAAAAGCTAAACTATTTGTCATAGAAAATACCACGAACTTACTTGGAACGAATTGGATAATAGAATTCAAATTATGGGATCTACCAATAAATTCTTTCTGTTACAAGGTAGAAAGTTTAAACACCGAAGCCCAAAAATTAGTAAAGAAACTTAAGGAAAAATTTCCTACTGTTTTTTCTCCAAGTTTGGGAACGTATACCAAGATGGAGGCAAAATTCCAGCTAAAAGAAAACGTTCAAGCGGTATTCAAAAAGAAAAGGAATGTGCAGTTTGCCTCAATTGAACAGATAGATAAATAATTGGACAGATTAGAGAAAACCGGTGTACTTAAAAAAGTTGAATATAGTGAATGGGAAACACCGACGGTATACGTGGAAAAAAGCCCCAGAAAATAAGGATGAAGCCGACTCTGAGAAAAACTCGGGGGCGAGTTACCCGCAGCCAAGGACATGCAGAATTATTAAATGATTTAAGTCAACTGAAGTCACTACAGAAAACGTTAAGAAGCACAAGATCAACAAAAGGGAAGCTAGAGGCTGAACAGATAGAACCACAAGAGGAACCTACAGAAACTGTGACTCTATCCTTAAGAAGCTCAAAGCGGAAGGTTGTTTCTGGTAACACTATAGAGGTACCGAAAAATAGAAAAGCGGATTGGATTGGATCAAAGAAAAGCGTGCGTAATTGGCCGCCCAGAAGACTGTTGTATTCAGTGCAGACAAATCTATTTTCAGAAGCGACAGAAATTAGTACAGCTTGGTTGACCTGTCCTAATCAGCCTGCAATAAACAACTGACCTTACGCATTTGGATTACAACTTATTCCGATCCCTACAAAAATCTCTTAATGGCAAGAACTTCGATCCTATACAAGCCAAAACCAGTTACATACCATCGTCTGAGGAAGTACAATCATAGTATTGAAACATGAAAGCTATTGTGTAGCGATTTAGAAATGTTTTTATTATAATCTTTTATAATAAAAATATTATAATAATATTTTGGTCTACTTTGTATTGAGCATTTTTCTGAGTAAACGCTATGAACTGTGAATTTTTGCCCCATTTGTATTTGCTAATTTGCCCCATATGGTATTTGCTAATTTGCATATATATAAATATATATATATATATATGTATATATATATGTGTGTGTGTATGTGCGCGCGCGTGTGTATGCGTGTGCGCGCGTGTGTGTGTGTGCGTGTGTAATACCGGGATTTAGACAAAGGAATTCTAACAACCACACAGACATCGCATTTGTTCTCGGACAGTTAATCCAAAACTTCGAGCACAATACTCAACATTTTACTCAAAAATTGTAAAAATATAATAAAAAAATTAAACAGACAGACCTTTGTCGGTTGTTTTTAATCAAACTAGTTTGGACACACACACAGACACACACACACACACATATATATACACTGCGTGCCAAATTATTATCGAGATAACTTTTTCTAATATTTCAAAAACCGTCCAATCAATTCACACAAAATTTTCACACAATGTTGGCAACACTGACCTGCGCAATTACTGATATTTTCTTACTGATCTGCTTAATTTAAACAAAGTGGCGCCATATTTGTTATCAACACGATGATCTGAGCGTGCCAAATTATTAGAAAAGTGTAAGAATTTAGTGAAAAGATGATGGGCCGTAAAAGCATTTTAAGTGATGCTGAAATTTCTAAAGTGATAGGGAGGTGGCATCAGACAGTGAAAAAGTTCACCGCCGACCCTACACAAGTAGGCAAAAGGGCAGATAAAGGCAAGCCGAGGGTTATTTCACGTCGTCTCCTGCCATGACTTAAACGAGAGACCACGAAGAATCATGGACTTACCAGTCAAGAACTTTTCAGTCGCATTAGCGATCCTACTGTGTCGAAAAGTACTCGGTGTCGGTATCTGAGGGAAATAGCAACAACAGTCAAACCTGTATCGAAGCCTCCGTTGACGAGAAATCACATTCAAAATCGATTGAAATGGGCCAAGGACAATATGAAGATTGACTTCTCTAAAGTTTTGTTCACAGACGAAACACGAGCAACACTTGATGGGCCAGATGGTGCAAAAGTTGGGTAATGAACGGACAGAATCGTCATCAGCGTTTGGGACGCTAACAAGGTGATGGAGGCATAATGATCTGGGGTGGTATTATTGGAAAAGCATTAGTGGGCCCATGGAGAGTACCAGATGGCGTCAAAATGACTGCTGATGCATACATAGCGTTTGTGAAGGAGCATCTTGAATCGTGGATGAAAAGGCAAAGAGTTGCCTTCAGAAGGGCCATTGTTTTTATGCAAGATAATGCTCCCTCAAATATTGCTCACAAGACTACTGAATATTTGAAACAGTTAGGCTTCGATGGACCTCGAAAAATGAAGTGGCCAGCAAATTCTCCGGATTTGAACCCAATCGAAAACATTTGGAGCATCATGAAGCGAAGACTGTACGCCAACGGACGACAATTCAGGAGCAACGCTGAGTTGTGGAAAGCAATTCTTGACATATCTTGCGGCATTACAGCAGATGACATCCTACAATTAACAAATTCTATGGATCGTCGACTTCTTCAAGTAATTTCATAATAAATATGGCGCCAGTTTGTTTACATTGCGCAGATCAGTACAAAAATTTCAGTGATTGCGCAGATCAGTGTTGACACCATTGTGTGAAAATTGTGTGTGAATTGATTCGACGGTTTTTGAAATATTAGAAAAAAATTATCTCGATAATAATTTGGCACGCAGTGTATATATATATATATATATATATATATATATATATATATATATATATATATATATATATCGGTACCTCCACTTTTTCGCTTAAATGAAGCTCAGTATGATTAAAAAGGGCTTCAATCATGATGGAATCAAAGGTTTATTGTCAAAGTGTTTGTTATTAAGACGAAAGTATTTGTTTTATTTTTTTATTAATTTTCTCTAATTCTTTCTACCACGTTCGAAATTTTAGTTAAAATCTTGTGAGACCAAACATTAATATAGGTAATTTTAGCGTTTTTTTCCCGGTAAAAAACAAATTAATTTGGAAATTAAATGATTGTCGGATTTTAATGGAACTCTCAGGACTTATTCAAAAATTAATAAAATTATATTTTTCAGAAAATCTTGATAGATATATTCTTTTTACATCTGTTATCTTCTTTTAATTAATTAATGAAATTTCGACAAATTAAATTTTGCTCCGCTTCATATTTATATTAGTTAAAAGCAGTAGTCCTTGGATAATGTAAATTATCGATATTTTGAAAAACACATTTACCGAAAATATGCTCTGAATCGTAAAATAAAAAATACAATCAAAGTTTTTATGAATATTATAGTTACTATTGTCTTAATAAAAAAAATTTTTCGATCGATAATGAATTTTTACAAGAATTGTTTTGTTTTTTAAAATTTTAATTAGAATAATTTATAAAGTTTTAAATCTTTTAAATTTCTGTACATGATTTTAAATCTTTTAAATTTCTGCAGCGGTTAGGTGATATTGTTATTAAATAAAATGTATATTTACTAATCACAAATTGAAGAACTTAGTATAAACTATCACGTACCAATATTTTAAAAATAATTTTGAATATTTTATATGTATAAATATACCTATTTTCTATTATACGGTGGACCATACACAGCATTATCAGAAGATGAGAGCTATAACCATTATAAATTTACAGCCAAAATTATCTAAAATCCAATAAAACATAAGATTACGGAGAATATTTTCTTAAATTTTAACGATTACTCAGTACTTAAAAATTATTTATAGAAGTTGTTCATATTAATTCAATTACGTTTTAACGCCTAAAGCCTCATAGAAAAAACATTACATAAATATCAATTTGTCGACAAGTTGTCAAACGCTCGAAAACCTAAAATAAACAGCTACACTGGTGTTGAAATATTCAATTTATGCTATATTTTAAAACAAATAATGGTTGTTTCAACACAGATTAATCATACTTTAAATCTGCTAATATTCCCCAAATAAGGTTTCAAGAAAAACTTTTCATTTTTTAAAAATTCATTTTAAAATTTATATTAATTTTCTCTGAAGATACCTAATATATATATATATATATATATATATATATATATATATATATATATATATATATATATATATATAAATAATAGAGTAAATTGCTGATACCCCCTGAAGTATGGACGGACAGGAGCTCCGTGCGAAAATCTGGAGTAGGGATGCTTAAGGTTAACATCAATC
>OZ010577.1:495000-565000 GCA_963932145.1 Acanthosepion lycidas
TAATCATTTTAATTATTTTTTCGACGCTTTATCCAAACCAAAAAAAGAAAGAAAACCGAAAAACCAAACCTACTCTTATCGTCCCCGATTTCTTCATAATTTTTTACTTTTTGTTTCAGAGCTCCTTACAAGTCAACATATCGACTTTTTTGTGTTGACAACACCTGATAAAATTGATCGATACGAATCAATGTTGCCTGATAAGATCATCTGTAGATCTCGGGAAAAAACAGAAACCCGGATGATTACAAAAATTAACTAAATGTCCGAGTAGAGTGGATTTAAACAATTTAGAAGTACTTTTATCCCATGGAAGCCAGTTCTAAAACACGAAATTACAATTCGTGAATTGCCTTTAAGGTATATTATTTTGCGATTATCATTGAATTTTGAAGGCTTTTAAGTAGAATGAAGGTATTCAAAGAAACAATTCATTTTAATTTCAATGAGAGAGAATTTTGAAAGAGAAACATAGACTTCATTATTATAATTATTATGCTGAACAAACAGCAGAAAATGTGTAAATAGACACCGTATTTGTGTTTACATTTACAGTTCTGTTGCAGAAAGTGGTCACGTCATTTAATCAGCAATTAACATCATATTAAGATCTATCTATCTATCTATCTATCTATCTATCTATCTATCTATCTATCTATCTATCTATCTCAGTCATTGCTTATCTATCTATCTATCTATCTATCTATCTATCTATCTCAGTCATTGCTTATCTATCTATCTATCTATCTATCTATCTATCTATCTATCTATCTATCTATGTCTGTTCGTATTTACCTAGTGATCTATCAACGTGTGTGCCCGTTGGATTGTGCCGTGTGAATATCCTTATTTATGTATATTCTCATAAACTCCATTAAAACAGGGTTTGTATTAATAATAAAGAACTTCAATTTGCTTAAAATTGTTTTCTTTATTAATTATTTTTCGTTCATTTTTTGAGGCTCTTAGCAGAGGCTTTTAATAAAGCGTCCATTAGTTCACATTTTAGAACTTTGCATTCCTATTTCTAAAGTTTACATACATACATAAATACACACACGCAGACACAGATCTACATATATATCTGTCTGCATGTGTGTATGCATGTAAACTTTAGAGATGAGAATGCAAGTATATATATATATATATATATATATATATATATATATATATATATGCATGTGTATTGATAATTATTTGAGTAATTTCCATACATACAACTAGATGATTAAATTCTGTCAAGGTTGATTATCTAAAATTCCATTCCCAGCAATTTTAAAAAATTCCATTCTCATTGCCAGTAAGGAAATTATGAACAACTAGTTCTGATTATTTGATTTTTTTTCTCGTAACACAATGTGATATTTACTTGGGATATCTGGTGATAAGACAAAGCTTAGTGGAAGTGGATTCATGCCTTTCCAATTGTCATTAGTGCAAACAGAATATTAACAAGTTCAGCTAGAATTCTAAATTGTTCAGCTGATTCCATATTCTATAATGAGATAGCAGTTGTGCTATATCCATCTTTCTTTCAATCTTACCCCTATGTTTTATTTTTCTTTCTTTCTTTCTTTCTTTCTTTCTTTCTTTCTTTCTTTCTTTCTTTCTTTTGTGTACATAACCGAAATATATTTTTGAAAAAGAGGTCCAAGAATGTTTCCAGTAAAGCCACTACTGAATGTGTCTCGCTTTACAAGTGAAATACCTTGAAGTACATTGACAGCAGCCATATAGAGACTAAGTAAGCAAAATTAGGTTGGATAAAATTTTATACAGGTTGTCCATAAAGTTCGTGTGCACTTTAAAAAATATATAACTTTATTTGTATTTGCGATAGAAAAAATCTGTAAAAAATGTTATAAAGTTTAATGTACCTAGTTTTAAGTAGACGTAAAATAACTAATGTGATTTCAGGCATTACTGTAAATCAGTTGGCAAATATTTTCTGTGAACTGCAAAATCTTTGTATTGGTAATGATGGAGGACATGGGGAAACTTAAATAAAATTTCAATAAAACCTTAAAAAATATACATTTACCTCTTTCTAATACTTTTACAAATTGTTTATATCGCAAATATAAATAAAGTTATAAATTTTTAAAAGTGCATACGAACATTATGGATACCCTGTATAAGTGTAAATCAGGTAACAAATATTGCTTATTATTTATGGAGGAAAAGTCAGCAATAGCCATCTTCGATAGACCAAAGAATTTATTAAAACAAATCTTAAATAGGTGCAGGCATAAGAAATCCTGATTATTGGAAAAGTGATGATTTTTTTCTTTTGTCACGTGGTTTTATGTTTTTTAGGTTTAGGCTAATTTTATTTTTTTAGTGTTGGTTTTATCAATAAATATCGTTTCGTGTCATTTTCTCTTTAGCCAGATTACACAGAAGATCCCTACAGGTGTTCAGGTGAAATCTAGGCAAATAGTTCCTGGCTTTTTAGAATTTACTGTATATATATATATATATATATATATATATATATATATATATATATATATATATATATATATAATAGCTAGGAAAAGACAAAATTCATAAGGTATTTTTTATAAAAGAAATAGCTAAAAATAAACAAAAAAACAACCAGTTTCGTCCCAGGACTTATCGAGTTTATTTTTCAGACCCAGTAAGCAGCGTTTGAATTCGAGAATAAAACAACATTTAAGGATTTTGAATCCGGCTGCCAGGAAGGGCCAACTAACCAATAGTTCTGGCTCTGCTATTGCTGAGCATATAGTAAATAGTAGGAAATGTCTGGTTAATTTTAGTGCGGACCGTTTTTGATTTTATCTAGGTCCCACTCCACATTTCACCTCAAGGTTCTAGAGTCCTTGTATATCAGATCCCGTGAGCCATCCCTTTGTAAACAGAGGGAATGCTTACTGCGTCTGAATGTTATTGGACTCTAGTTTCTTGAAATTGATTTTCTTTTGTTTTAATCTCTTCCATTCCATTTGTTAATTTAATTTACACGCTTTTATAAATTTTCTATTCCCAGAAAAATAAACTTCATAAATCCTGGGACGAAGCCGGTTGCAATATTTTTAGCTATTTCTTTTATAAAAAATGCCTTATAAATTTTGTCTTTTCCTAGCTATTATTAAATCCTGTACCACAAAAACTTATATATAC
The DNA here is from genome assembly GCA_963932145.1 of Acanthosepion lycidas. Taxonomy (NCBI): domain Eukaryota; kingdom Metazoa; phylum Mollusca; class Cephalopoda; order Sepiida; family Sepiidae; genus Acanthosepion; species Acanthosepion lycidas. The sequence continues at coordinate 498,148 of OZ010577.1, forward strand.
ATACATACATACATACATACATACATGCATATATATATATATATATATATATATATATATATATATATATATATATATATATAAATTCTCTTTTGAAAGATATTTTGCTGTGGGACAAATTGAACAAAAACCGAGGAATTTTCAGTTCGTGGTAGAAATCAAGAAAGTTCAAGAATGAAAGCTGATGACAAAGAGAACTGATATAAGCACATACGAAATCTCTTTGGCGTTAAAAGACTCCCAGTAAATGAGCAAAGAGGGGACGATTTATTTTCGCCTACACTGTATGAGAATTTCTTAACAGTAAACCAGAAAGATCAGGTCATCCTGTCTTCTTTCTGTTGAAGGCATTTGTGAGTTCAAGGTTTGAACAATTTATTGTTTGATAACTGAAGGTGCTTTGAAACTTTTGTATAGATAATGCGAGAGATACATTTTTATTCAGTAAGGAAATTGGAAACCAAATCACAATTCGTAACATTCCCCCATTCTTCCCCCCCTCCACGCAACGGTCTACGTTTCTCTAACTTTCATTCCCACGGCATTTCTCATCTCATGAACACTCATGGATAACGGTAACAAAACACAGCGGGTGTCTGTAAAAGTTTCCTTTGTGTTAAGGGAATTGAAATGTCAGATAAGCCCTTACAAATGGTTCGAACTTTTGCCAGTTAATGGGTAAATGCATTGAAATAATGTTGTAGTTATTCTTGAATACAAGTATATAGAACTATTGAAGAATGTCTCGAGAAATTGATTTCTTATAGATTTCTTTTCGTTAAAGCGATTGAATCTAGCTTAATCTACACTAGAGGCAAAAAGTTTAAGCGACCCTGCATTTCTTTAAACACCTTAAAATGAGACATTTTTGTATATTGTTAAAGTAAAAGATACCATTTCAGTAACTATAGTGCATTTGCTTTTATTTTGACAGATGTTTGTTTGAGTTTTATGGCATATAAACCACTGTGGGTTATTTAATGCCAAATCCAGTTTTTATATGAATTTTAAATGCCTATTTTGTATGGAATAAAATATATATAGCTGGCAACATTGTTTCAAAAAACAAAAAAACAAAAAAAAAACGTATAGCTGGCAACATTACTTTTTTTTTTACACAAAACGTATAGCTGGCAACATTGTTGTTTCAAAAACTTTGAGCTGGCAACATTATTGTTTCAAAAACTTAGGGCTGGCAACATTATTTTTCTGAAAACATTATCTGAGACCTTGCTGTTGGATGCAGTTTATCGCCATACCCAAGACGCGGATGCAGTTTACCGTCATACCCAGGACGTTATTTTGACAGAGATAATTACTTAACTATAAAAAAAATCATATAACAGCATCATATTTTGTTTTCATCAATAAAAGCGCCAGCTTCCTTCCTTACTGCTTTACAAATTCTTGGTATTCTTTCCAACAGTTTTTGAAAAAAAGTAGATGCCAGACTTACTTAACCATTCTTCAAGTACTAAAAAAGCTCACGCCCACTCTTTGGGTATTCTCTTCGAACTCAGCGATCAAATTCATCTCATACTAATTCAATGGAAGAGAAGTTAAGAGGTTCAGGCGTTCAAGTCATAATTTCCAATATTTTGTATTTTGTTTCCTTTTTTTTACCCGAGATAATTTTGACATCATTTATAAGAGCGATTTGGATCGTTGTTTTTCTGAAAGGTGATTTTTTCCAATTATGTCTAAACCGGATGGTAGAGCATATCTTTGTGAAATTGAATGATAATAGTTCTTTTTCAAGGTTCGCTTGACCTGAATCAAATCTCTAGCCCGTTCGGTAATCTACCGCGGCGTTAATGGTGAAAACAAAATATAATGTCTGTTATATAAAATATTCATAATTTATCAAAATGAAATGTGAACAGGCGAATCCAGATTTGAACTATTTGGCAGTAAGAAGAGCCTAGATAAAGACTGGAAAATAAAGGCAAATACATTGTAGTTACGAAAAGTTTATCTTTTACTTTAAAAACATACAAAAAGTCTCATTTTAAACCTAAAAGCAGGGTGATTTTATTTATTTTTTCGTATGTCGCTGTTTATTTTTATATATACGGTTCATTTCGTAGAGCAATGGCTATTAAGCTCGTCTTACTGTCTCATGTTAATAGAGTAAATCCTATCCCCCCCATGTGCTATACTATTGTGGCTATTTGACACTATAATTTGAACTTATTCTATAGAGCAGCGGTCGGCAATCTACGGCGCGCTAAGAAATTCCAACCATACAACGATAAATAGCATCAGGAAGTCCGAACCAATTAACTACTACAACACAAAGAAGATATTTAGCTGTTTCAATTTTAATTTATACTAAAACATATGTACTATATATTGCTATATAAAATATATTGTAGAAAAGGTATATTGACCTTGACTTGTATAAAAATACGTTTGCTGTTGGCACACTGAATGATTTTAAAACATAAAATCCGCACATAGTTAGCAAAAGGTTGCAGAACCCTGGTTTAGAGGGTCTCTACGTTAGCGCTATATTTAGTTATCTAGCCATACAAGTTTTTTCCAGTAGAGAGATTTCGAGAACAAATACAAAGATACTCGTCGAAAGTATTCTCTGATTTCTTCAAAGGTTTTACATTTTGGAAAATTCATAAACGCGGAAAATTATTTATATTTATTTCTATGTGCTCTACGTGGGCGACTATAACTATCCACACATTTCCATTTTTTTGTAACTCTAAAAATATTTCTCCCCTTACCATATCCCCTCCTTCCCAGTCTGCTATCCATGGGGACAAGCTCTCAAGGTAGAATATTTTATAGTTACCTCTCCCATGCTTGCCTTCAATGTGTCCTGTGTTTTTCACATTCTCCAAGCCCTCCTACCTCATGCGTTCCAGAAATTTCCACTGAATCTTTTTCTGTCCTTTTTGTTTCTATTTTCCGTAAAACTTCCTCGTTGCTCATATGTTTTGTCCATGGTATTCTTAGCATCCGTTTGTATAAGCACATGGCTGTTGCCTCCCTTCTCCTCTTGGTCGATAAGGAAATTGTCCAGCGTTCACTGGCATATAGGAGGATTGATATTACATAGCCGTAGGTACAGTATTTTTTTTCGTTTTGTCCTATTTTTTTATACTTTGCTTAGCTTTTGGAAGGCAATCATAGTTCAATGCACATTCGAATTTTTGTCACTTACCCATTGAGAAAGGTATCTATCAACCTTCTACCCAACTATGGATTAAATAGTAGATATTGTGGATGTAAAAATCATTGTTATTATTGTAGCATACCTATGGACGATAATGGGTATGTCGCCATTCACATAAATACAGTAGTAAATACTGTATGTTGGTCTGCAGTTGGAGATTCGTCTCCGGCTGTGCTGGTCAAACTCTCTGCCTCCAAGGCTATGTCGAAGGGCAGAGTCTCGTCTTGGGAAACAGCTACCTGGCCCCGTTTTATATGGGCTCTACGGGGAATTTTTGGCTGATCCTCCGGGCTTGGCTACCCCAACTTAAATTCGGTCTTGTGACACATCTGACGGCGTGGATCGGTTGGTAGATATTCTAGAGTTGGAGATTCATTGTGGAATTCACTTGACTCACTTCTAGCAGTTGAATAATTTTTCTTCGCGCCGATGGTGAATCTTATATGTGTTGTTTGTGTCCTAAGTATTATCATTCATTACCAACCTTCGTTTGATTATTCTGTTCAGTAACCTTCCTTAAGTTAGCGCAATATTCACACGCAAAAAATAATTTTTCTTACAATTAAAAAAATGTTTCGGCTTGAAATAACCGGAAAAGTGGTGATAAATAATAAAATATCTAATCAATCAAACTGATTGCTGTATCTTATATTTGCCTGTTCGTCTGCTAGTTAAATCAAGCACGGAAGGATAAAACTGTGTAGCGCCATTTTCCTACTGATTGTAGAACGTTATATTTGCTAGCATGATTATTTTGTATGAAGGAGCTCAAATTCTAAAAGTTGTGATTTTTCATTTAGCAGAAGAGTATGAATATTTAACCGATGCTCAAATCATCCGTACGTGGAAAGGAGACGGTACGTAAGCAATCAGTAAAGATACGAATTCGAGTCTTTTCAGATTGCAATGAGAAGGATTTCTTTTTTTTTCTTCCGTTTTCTCTTTCTGCGCGTTGGCGAGCAGTTGTTTTCAGCAAAGGAATTGCACCGATGCTCTAATTAAGGCCAATTTTTGACGTTGACATGAAAGCGAAAGAAAGCGCGCAGAAATCAACTGGGTTGATTGAGGAGAGAAAAGAAAACAATATACGGATAAACAACTGGCAGCTTGTTTATTCAACTGGGGAGAAAAAAAAAAAGCTCTTCGATTGCATCAATCAAAACCAATGAGTCATTTGACAGAAAAAAAATACAACTGACATCATAGAAATACATATATATATATATATATATATATATATATATATATATATATATATATATGTGATCTCAATGAACACTCGTTGCCACTTTTGTTATGTCAATGAATACTCGTTGTTACTTTTCGTAATGCACTTTGTAGTAGAGATTTTGTAATCGCTGATACAACTATAGTAACGCCGTTGGACAATACTTGTGTCAGATGCCTTCGAATAGCACTCGCACTAATGATACTTGCGCGATAATACTCACTCGGATAGTAACCAGCGAATAGTAAAGAGAATAGTAATACGTATAGTGAGATATTCACTAACCGTCCCACGCGGCCGCATGTGCCACAAGGTCGAGTTTATTGTGGGTTATCTGAGCCCGTAGGATTGATTACAATTTAGCCGTAGGTCCCGTAAAAATAGGGTCGGGTAGCTGTCTACCACCCCAGATGAGATTCTGCCCTTCGGCACAGTCTCGTCTGTGTTCCTCTCTGCCCGAAGGCAGAGAATTTGAACTGCACACTTACAAAGTAATCTGAATAGTGAGATACTCACTAACCGCCCCACATGGTCGGATGTGGCACAAGGACGAGTTTATTGTGGGGTCTCCGGGTCCGTAGATTCGGCCAAGACCTGGTATAAAACGGGGTCGGATAGCTGTCTCCCGAGACTAGACTCTGGCCTTCGACATAGCCTCGTCTGGGAATCATCTCTGCCCGGAGGCAGAGAGTTTGACCAGCACACTTCTGAAATAATCTGGATAGCGATCAGTTGGACGCCACGCTAATTCCCATATATACATTTCTTTTACCATCACGCAATCTACTTATTCAAAATGGGATTGCCTGTGTTTGCTCTCTTGTGATCTGTGTTAAAACTCCAATGTCGGCAGCGACACTTTATTCCTATATATATATATATATATATATATATATATATATATATATATATATATATATATATAAAGAAATATAAGGTGTGCTATATTTATGGGATAAATTGCTCAATATCAGAGATAGAGCGTGTGTAAATATAAAAGTGAACATTGAAGTCAACACTTAGAGGTGACAGTCTGTTTAATGCTAGACGCAACCGTCAGGCCTGTCACCTCTAAGTGTTGACTTCAATGTTCACTTATATATATATATATATATATATATATATATATATATATATATATATATATATATATAGGAGTTTAAGGATGTTTAACAAATATTATGAGAGGAAACGTGTTCAAATTTTAATGGGGGCTTCTCATTTTCATTTTGTGTAAATGAAAAGGAATGTATTTACTTCCCACGGGTTTTCCTGTCGTCAAATAGCTCAATAAAATTGTTGATTTCATACTTTTTCCTTAAGTAAGACGATAAATACACCATGATACAAGCGCATCCTGACAGGGGAGGAAACTGACAAAATATTTTGAAGGAGGAAAGACAATAAAAAAGCAGAAATCAAGGAGAAAGAATTGATTGACATTACATTTAAAATTTTGAAAGTTGCAGTTGACAGGAAACCAAGAAAATGGAAGAGAATTTCACAGGTGCGAAGCGGGATAGAATAAATTATAAGGATAGAAATTACAATTAAAGTTTGCAATTTCAACTGCAAAATGATGGGACCTACCTGCCAATCTAGTACTACGCTTAAATTCATGAAGTCAAGGTACCAGAAAGGAAAGTCTGTAAGAATATTTATCATCAAAACAATTAGCATTTATAGAAAAGGTACAATAAAGATGGGTTATAGGAAAGTGACTTGAGATGCCAGGTGAGGGTCTGTAATATTGCCTATACTTCTTTAGATTTTGTCAAGTATCTTTAAGCAGATGACAGAAACACCAGATCAAAAAAATTCAGTGCACGAATGCATGTTAGGCTTATAAAGGTGCAAGATAGATTCGCGAGACATAATAAACCGACTTTCTTAACACTTGACTTTGCCATTGACTCGAAATAATCATTTTCATTTCATATATCATGCTAAGATTTTTAACATCGTGAACTAGCGAATCATTTTCCATATTTACTTTGAAAAAGCTGTTATTTTTATTTGACAGAGAGCCAGAGATGATGTATAAAAAATGAAAAAGATCTACAAGGATTAGCTGAAAAGTTCATAGGCTGACCAAGATAATCTCATGGTTTGTGACCAAATGAGATTTATTTTTCAACATCGCTCCCCTTGCGGTCCACACACTACTTCCATCGTTATTGCAGTGCTTGAATCCCATTGGTGTAGAAGCTTTCATCCTGTTGGTAAAAAGTTATCAACAGCAGATATGACGTCATCATACTTACTGTACTTGTTCCGAGCCAAGGGATTTTTCCTGTTGGGATAGAGAATATCGTCAAATGGAGCACAATCGGAAGAATAGAGGTCAACTAGTTTAAAGCCACAGTCACGTACAGCATCCATTGAAACCAAGGATTTATGTCCTGCATTAGTGTCCAGATCAAACACGACTCTTTTCTTCAGTTTTCCCAGCAAGTTTGAATCGTGCTCTCTGTTGATGGTGTGGTCCTTTTGAAGATATTCATTAAACACAATACCTTTTGCATCCAACAATCTGAGGCAATCACCTTACCTGCTGATGAAACGGCTATACCCTTCTTTGAAGCAAGTGAGGAGGAGTGTTTCCACTGCATGGATTATCACTTGCTAATTGTGATAAACCCAGCATTCATACTGGGTTGGGAAACATTTAATGAAACAAACTGGATCTGCATCAAACAATGTCATATTTTCCCGTTGTGTTCAGCTGATGACCTTTTGATCAGGTGTCAGAAATTGTGGCACCCACCGAGGAGAAACTTTCGTCATGCCAAGTTTCTCTTGCAAAATATTCTCAATGCTCTTATGGGATATGCGAATAGCATTGATTATTAAGCTTATAGTCAATCGCCTGTCATCCATCACCGTGTAGCGTATATATTCGGCGATCGAAGTCACAGGAGGTCGAAACCTTGGGTCATCTTCAATACTCTCACTTCTCCTCCTAAATTCAGCGATCTATTTTTGGACCACTGATAAAGTTGGAGCGGCTTCTCCTTATGTTGCAACCATGTCTGCATGAATATCCTTGGGAGCTGAACGTATAATGTATAGCCGAAAGCGCTCGGATAAAAAGAACATTCGGACAGTTTTTATATAATTTATCATCCAAAAAGAAAAAAATTATTAGACCACATGAGAAATTGTAAAAAACTACATAAAAACAACTTGTCTGTCTTACTAAATGTGCATGAAAGAAGGATTGCTGCCTAAATACACACACACACACACACACACACACACACACACACACACATACATATATATATATATATATATATATATATATATATATTTATATATATATATGTACTCTCGACTCTCCCGATCCTCCGCAGATCTTGAATTCAGATTTGTCCTTCTCCTAGACCAGTTACCATCCAAGGCTATAGAACCCAGTCTTTCCTGCCATGTACCCATAGCTGGAGGGAGAATAAGAGGATTCCCAAGGTTACTAAAGATCTAACCCTACAATCTTCTTAAATTCTTAATTCCATAACTATAAATGTTTTAAAATTATAAATCAACTCTTTCGATATATTCCCTACCCTCTTATGTACCTCTCCACTATTTAAATTATGATTCTTAAATTTTTTTTCATATTTTCAGATTAATTGTTTTATTCCCATACCTATTCTACACGCTATAGCATCCCCTCTTTTTTTTAGAGGAAATCCCCACTTCTAAATTTTAATCCACAAAACACGTTCATTGATTACAGAATTAGTAGTGATAACCCCAACGTAAATACATGCAATTCAGATCTATTAATAGATTTTTTTATTGTAAACCAAAAATAACATTCGCAATTACTACTAAAATTATCGTTACAAATTTTACCTACTTAAACCTAATACTATCCCCTATCTCCATCTTTCCTCTCCTACCTCTCACCCTTAGGATGCTTGTGAGATGATGTGCTTAAACTTTTGAACGGTGTTTATCGGAAAAAAAAAACTTTTCACAGGCCAGTCAACATAAAACACCCAATTCATTCTTCACCAAACTTCTATCAACAAGCAATATTGTTTCACTTCGTCTCCTATTTTTGTATGTAAATTTTTCTTCTCAAACAAATGGAAAAAAGGAAGTGACGTTTCACATACGGCTTGCCTACAAGCAGATATTTTTGTAGGTACAGAATTTAATGATCGAAATAAAAGTGTAAAATTCAATATTACTAGACATATTAAAAACGGGCGAAGGAACCGGTTTCGCTCTGCTCTTTAGGCTTCAACGGGAGATTTAATTTAAAATTAACACAGAAAAGCGTACAATAAAAGGAAGTTGTAGGAGGAAAAAAATAGCAAAAGGAACTACAGACAAATGAGAGCGAGCCCCAACAAACATTCACGTTGTTTACACAAAGAAGGCTTAAGGGACCCGATTTAAAGTACCTCCAGGACCTTAAGATGAAATAAAGAGTGTGACCAGGACAATACGGTGAACCAGTCGGCTCTAAATTTGGCTGCACACTCTCTGCTATTTAATAGATATTCGCATATGGCGGAACCACAGGTGTTCGGGACGAGTTCATTCAACGCAAAGTATGATTTCTAATTTTTGTAGGAACGTGTTGTTTTATTCTCATGTCTAAGCGTTGAGTTGTTCTCCTTATGTAGTCGGCTCCGCAACTACAAACGTATTTATAAATAATTGAATTAATTTGATGGGGAGGGAGAGCGTCTTTGCACGCAGAACGGACATAGGCCGAGTTTGAAAAATAATCTGAACCTCGGCAGAGAAAAAACAACGACGAACATTGGATGAAATTTGTTTAGCTATTTTTTCAGCTATTTTTTATATTATATATATATATATATATATATATATATATATATATATATATATATATATATATATATATTCTAGCATTCACGAGATATTTTATTAGGTAGATACATGTGGTACCGTGTTGAAACCCTTCTGGGTTTTAGAAGCCTCTTATTTCGTCTTGGCATGGATTCGACGATGTTCTGGATGATCAATTTCATGCTGTTATGCCATTCCCCATGTCCTCTAGTTTGGTTGACTAAACATCCAGGATTAGAATCTTCTACCTTCCAACAAAGTTGCCACCAGTGCTATGTGTACACATGGTCATTCATAATACCAGATACGCTGTGGAATTTAAACGAATTTTATGTTATTTGGGCTGTTGTTGCTTTTCAATCAGCTTGAACAAGTCTATTCATTCTCCTTTGATCTCTTCTATCAATAAGGGATACCCACCTACATAATTAATTTTCTGAACATTGGAGATGTGGGTGTACGTGAAAGTCCTAGTACGTCTGCAGTTTTGAAATATTTAAACGTACGCGTTTGACACCAACAAAAACGTCGCATTCAAAATCAAGTAAATCATCTGATTTTGCCATACTAATGCATGAAATGAAATTCAGTAGGCAGCCATAACCTTACTTAAATATCTATATTCAATAAATTGCTGCTGATTAAAAAGTGTATAAAAGAGTATTTCTTCTCACATATTTAATTAAGTGGCTATCGGGTATATATATATATATATATATATATATATATATATATATATATATATAGGGAATGTACATGTATACACGCATGCTGACAAAAAAAAAGTGATCATTAAAAGATAAGAAAACTGATAACTCCTTCACCATTTCTCGTACCAGTCTTAATTGTTCTATAACCCTTCACACAGAACTTTTCACTGGCAGTTCAAGAAAGACATTTGGGTCACTAACATACATAAATAGAGAATGTCTCATGTAGAGAATATTTAACATCGAAAAACATGAGAAAAAAATAATTATTTTTAATACTATGTGGAAATCTTCGCGCTTTACCTGATGAAAGTCGAGAGACCGGAAATACGTGTGGCAAAATTATGGAAAAATAAAGCATAATATATTTAGAAAAAAATCCACATTACAACCAAAAACGTTTGCAGCTTCTCTCTTCTTTTCAATATATATACATATATATATATATATATATGTATATATATATATATATATATATATATATATATATATATATATATATGAAGAGATATAGTTTTAAGGTATGCTATATGTATGGGATAAAGTGCTCAATATCAGAGATAGAGCTTATATACATATAAAAGTGAACACTGAACAGAACACTCAGAGGCGACAGACTGTTTCATGCTAAACGCAATCGCCAGGATCAATATCTATTTACATACCTACATATATACATACACACACACACACACATACACATATATATATGTATATATATATATATATATATATCTATATATATATATATATTATTCCTCACCGGTTGCACGACTCGTAGTTTTATTTACAAGGCAATCTGCAGGTGCTGAATAGATACTGACCGCTATGTAATTTAAATTTAAAATGTTATATTACATCGAGCAATATTTCATTAGCACCAGCACTCAATTTACGATGTCTTATATATATATATATATATATATATATATATATATATATATATATATATATATATATATATATATATATACGATAAGAATTTTGTAAGAGATTTTTAAATATTTAAAAGTAGTAATATTTTCGGATAGATTCGTAATTTTAGGTCATTGTAGAAGGAAAAGATACAAAATTACGAAACCAAAGTTCAGAAAGCAAGAAATAGGTAAGGACGAAGGTAAGGACGAAGGAAATGACGGAGAAAGAAATAAAATGAGAAGAAAAGATAAGAAACGTTAAAGAAGACCAGATATAAAAATTTGAATTACAAAATAGAAAACCGAAAAACATTATGTTGATTCGATTAATGTTTATCGAAAAACAATGTTTTTATCCCCCCGCTAGCGTCTTTCTTTCCAAAGAAAGAAAAAAAAAAATTAAAACTATGAACATTACATTGAATTACACTCAAGTCAATTGAAATTCCCTATTTTTCTCACAACGCCTCGTAGGTTTTGTTTAATGACTTTATAAGAAAATACGAACTTCTTGCTTCTCGTCCTTCTTGTCTTCATCAAAACTTCGCACCGCTTAAAATGCCGATAGCATTACCAAACAATTTTCGGCTGCTCGTAATGATGACATCTCTTTTGGGTTTCGACCTTTGTCGACAGAATTCAAGTTCTCACATACCGAGTCAAGGACGCTGTTACTATCGTACTTTATTCGGATATTACAGCGTGTCCAGTAAAAAAGCGGCAAATTAATTAGGACGGTTTTATCTTTTAGGAATAACTGACCTTCAATAACCTTGAATAAATTTCTAGAATATTCATGACCATGAATCATCATCTTACTCTCACTTAACTACTTAACTCTGATTGTTTTTTTTTTATTATTGATTCATTGCTGTTCGATCTTGGGACTCGTCATTTAAATGTTATTTGCTGACAACGTTCGTTCGGCTCTTCTTGTACAACTAAACAACTCACTTATTTTGAACTTGAAGTTATCAAGTAACTTTTCAAAGAAGATTGACGAAATGTGCAGAAATTCTTTTTTCAGTTACATAAATCCACATCAGTTTTCAATGGTTGTCTCTCGTCTTTCTGAATGTATCATTTTTTACTGGGCACCTTCTCTTAACATTTGACCGGCCGACATGTTATGAATTGTTTACCATTCTACTCATCGCTTACGATCTTTGCGCCAACCTATTCTCTACTTCATTTCACAGTCGTTTGAATATCTCGATTTTGGAATTCCTTAGTTTCTCAATTTCAATATTCCACACACTTCGAACGGTTGTCATTGTGATTCCATGTTTTTAGCAAAAAAAGAAAGGATAAAAAAAAACACCTTGTATTTAATTCGACAGATCTTTTTACGATAAAATCAATAAAATTATCTTGTGAAAATCATCGGCTCTTACCAATTACAAACCAAAAAATATAATGTCTATTTTATGTTTTTATTTTTTAATATTCTATCCAAAACAATATTGTGAATTTGACCATTTATTGCAAACTTTGTGAATTTTGTTTATTGGGTAGTTTTATAATTTAGTTGTATTTAAACATGGTCGCATACTCTACTATGAATCTGAGGGCTGTTATGGCCTCTGTTATCAATGTTATGGCTGTCATAATGAATATCTGATATATGTCATGAAAATATTAATGATATGAATCTAATGGATATTATGATGAATGTATATGAATCTCATAAATGTTACGATGAATGTTATAATTATGTTCGATATCATAATGAAAAGTTTGAATATCATGAGAAATGTTATGCATATGACCGATATGGTATCTTGATGAATGCTACGATTCTGATTCTTGTTCTGGTGAATGTTATCAATATCATTGATGTTATGCTGGATCTTAAGAATCCGCTTTTGTCATTCAATCACCCCTCCCAGTTTCTGTTCTACTATCGAGACGCACACACAGTTTATATATTGTGTCATTCTTTATGATGGTGTTCTTGGGACCGTGAATAAAGATGCCCATGTCATGTCACCTCAGTTACCTAAATAACTCAAGGTCAATGCCATTACCTATTTCGATGTATTAGAAACTGTGGTTAAAACCTGGATTGGAGGCGGGGTGATTGTTCGCTCTCTTACACTTAGCTCAAATGACGCAGAGAAATTTCCCGATTAAGTCACCTGAACATGTGAGTTCCTAAATTTACATCAACCAGACCAGTATGTATGCGGGTTATCAACATGTCACCCAACCAACTGAACTACGGGTTCGTTCATGCCGCCATCATGGGTGTGATAGCCAATATGAACAAAACTAACTGATACTGTTGTTTCGGAAGTCGCGTCATTAAGGACACTGGGGCAGTTTTATTGAATATCAAAAATGTTTCTATTTTGAAATTGTGTCAATTTGATATGTTATTTAACAAATTTGTTTTAGCGAAAGGCCAAATTAGAACAGATCGAGTGGATATATATTGCATCACATTTCCAAGTGAGAAAACGACACTTCCCTTGAAGAATCTACGTTCGGATTTCTACTTTTAGCTAAGATCAAACATGGACAATTATATTGTGAGGTGAGTATACATCTATCTAATTCAGCAATCTGGTCATTGGATTATGTAATCTCTAATTTCCTCTAGATTCAAGCGAGTTTGCATGGAAGCCAAAGAACAAAAACAAGCAGTAACCGAGCAGCAGACATGTGATAACGTTTTTGGTAGCAGTTTGGGGCGTTAATCTTAATTATTATTCTTTCTGTCAGAATTTCTAGGATGAGTAGTTATCATTATTTACACTATTTATATTCGGATCATTGAATATTATACAGTATCTTTGTTGTATCCCATTAAGACGAGACAATGGCCTAGTGGTTGGAAGAGTTGGTTTGTTTATATTCAATTCCTGGAACGGGCAGTATGTACTTGGTTTCAATGGAAACAGGGCGAGCAATAATTAAGCAGTATTTAAAATGAGAACTAGACGAGATATCCCTAAGCGTAGGCAGTGGAATGAGAATAGTCTATCGACGGGAAGTGTTCATTTCGGAATTCCCTGTAGGTTACCCGGGTCGCTATACCCCTGATGAAGGTTGTAGGGTGCAATGGCCGAAACGCTGTGATAACGACAACAAAGATAAGGACAATAGTCCAAATGTAAAAAGTGTAAATAATATTCTTTCTTTCTATAACAGTAAAATTTTCTGATCTCTTAACTCTCCGCGACTGCCAGTTTCAGGCAAGGAACAACCGCTGGGCGGTGAAAGAAGAAAGACTGAGTCTAAGTAAGAGACTGACAGTCGAGGAAAGCATAAAATATCTACTATTATATCCAAAAACTCTGTATTTTGAAATTGAACATTTTAACCATTTCACTATGTGTGCACGTTTTGTACAAATCGTATATCGAAATATATCTATTTACTCCTACAGTAAACCTTGTCGCAGGGAGATATGCAAGTGGCGAGTGGGGGTTACGTTCTTGGTAGGGTGACCTAAGTCAAACAGAACAAAGGAGAGAAGCCAGACTAATGTAGTGAACATTTTGATGGGTAAAAATTCCCAGAAATCACTGCCTAGAATCCGTATACAGAACGAGTATCGAATAACAAATTGATGACAACTCAGCAAGGAGTATTGGCTTGGCTAAGGAGTATCGTGAAATCAGACTGAAAACTTCGATAGAGATACCTTCAGCAAGATTATGTTACGACCAAAGCGCTTAACCAAAACATCGTGCATGTATTCACAACTTAAGCATGGGAGAATCGTGTGAATAATTGTTGCGCATAGATCCTGTAATGGCTTATACAAATAATAACAACACTATCTATCTATCTATCTATCTATCTATCTATCTATCTATCTATCTATCTATCTATCTATCTCAATCCGTACATTATCTATCTATCTATCTATCTATCTATCTATCTATCTATCTATCTATCTATCTATCTATCTGTCTGTTTTATATATGCATCTCAAGTGGAATTCGTAATTATGATCCATCGCTAAATATACTGGAATAATGTTTTGTTCTTTATACCGTCGTAGTAAGTATCTGACACTTCCTGCTACCTTTTACGTTTATAACGACCAGATCACGACATTCTCTCCAGTTTCACTTGGGAGCAAATGCGTCTCAAAATTGTTCACAAGGTGAACATAACTGTACACCCCCCGCACAAAGAAAATAAAAGAAAATACATACCTCACTTTCTGCACTTTCTATCTATCTATCTATCTATCTATCTATCTATCTATCTATCTATCTCATTCATTGCTATTCTTTCTTTCTTTCTTTCTTTCTTTCTTTCTTTCTTTCTTTCTATCTATCTATCTATCTATCTCAGTCTGTTAATATCTATCTATCTATCTATCTATCTATCTATCTATCTATCTATCTCAGTCTGTTAATTTCTATCTATCTATCTATCTATCTATCTATCTATCTATCTATCTATCTATCTATCTATCTATCTATACAAGAAGATGATACTTGAATGCAATAGTGCACCTGGCATGTTGCAATGCTTAAGAAATTTGTCTCTCGAAGACTTTTCAAATGTAACGAGTCCCCAAGTCTCATAAATGCCTTATCATTCTGATCTTATCATTACTACTCAAGTGATTTGAATCTTCAGAGGTCTCCAAACAACGGATCTTGTATCAAGATGAAAGTTTCACAAGAATTTCTTCCCTATCATATTTTTGAAAACTTCTCTTGTATATAACATATCAGCGATCATTTAACCCCTGAAGCCTTGAATCGACCGTAGCAGCACTTTCTATAGAAATATATACAATAATGAGATTAAAATAATGGCTAGAAACATGTGGCAAGAATGACAACTACTGTCTCGTAACAGTTGCAGTTCAGGTATATAAACAGGTAAGCCGGAGATAAATACTATATTTTGATATTTTGAATGTTGCAGTTATGAGAAAGAAAGCTTTCAGTAAACTGACATTTGATCTGAGCATGACGTGACGTGTAAGGTGAACGCATTAAGCTGCGGTGAGTTAGTATTAGAGGAAAAAGTCACCGACTACCGGTAAGGCATTGTTGCTGGTGGGTGTCATTTTTTTCCTGACAAGTACGAGCCAAAAGATATACTAATGTTACACAAATTGCAGTTAGCAGTAATGAAAAGGAAGGAAAGATGCATTAAAACCGACATTATTCTTTGAGAATTCATCAGACATTTTGAGTATTTTTCATAACCAACAAACATCGCTAAAATCATTTTCATTGGCCGACTATGCATTGGAACTGGACATTGATACTGATAGAACTGGATCATATCGTTCTATGAATTTCGGTCTCTTCTGAAGAAAATTGGCAGATAATTAATTGTCTTCCATTATTTTGGTGAAATGATGATTCCAAGAATAACTGTATAAAAAAACAAGTCATGGCAGTGTGATGTTTGAGTAACATTCTTCTGGGAGACTCTGGGTTCTATTATTCATATGGAATATGCTTTTGCTGTATACAAACTGGCTCAAGATCATTGAAGAAAATTATTCCTTTTCCTGAACACCATTTTTTGTTATGTCAAGATAATTTTCCCATCACATTGCATGAGGTTTTTTAGAATAGTTTCACGGAGTTGAATATGATAAATGTTCAATTCTCCTTCGCTTCTACTGGCAGCAGATAAAAGATTTATTCTTGTGGTTATGAACCCGAGTTCAACTTTTACATTCTTTTATCGGATGAGAAGCCAAATCCTGCGATTTCAAATGGGGCAATATTTCAACCTTTATTCTTTTGCATAGTATATGAATTCAATATTCATTTTTCTGTACGAGATACGAATCTATTGGATGTTAGTTCCACATTTATTCTCTCCCAGTTGATCTAAGTTTAACCCTTATTTTCTTGTATGAGCGACTACCGAAAAAATTCTTGGCCTAATCCAATTCCACAAATCTGGCCAAACGTCATATTTTTTTAAAGTGTTTTTTAGTTGGGACGGAGACCTTTCCTCGTTCATTTGTATCGAATCCAAAATTGAAAAAAAGCTTTATTCAAATTTAAGGAATTTAAATTAAATTCAATATAGAGGCTTCAAGAACATTGTCATTTGTAAGATGTGAAGCTGATGATTTCAGTCTGAAATTGATTGAAATAAAGTCGATATTATAAATCAATAAAATCCTTGAAGATTCAACCACAGAATTTGATATATTTCTTTTAGAAGCAACTCTCTTGTAGTTAAACCATAGAAATAGTACCAATTGAAGTTTGATTTAAAAAAGTTTGGAAGTGAAAAAGTCTTAATAAAAACAATTTTGAACTTTCTCTCTCAAAATTCGTATGTGACAGGTGTTGTACTGTTAGAGGCTCTTAAACAGAAATTCAAATCTAAAGATTTTTAGCTTCTGCCACAGGATAACATCATTATTCCAAGATTGGTAATCCTCTAGGCGAGTCACAGAATTAATTGTAATTCAAGTTAGATCTGTTGCTAAAGATTTTTTTATTTGTTTATACAAGCATCTATTTTTGACATGGGAACAAGACAGACATTCTAGAAAATCTTAACACAAGTGAAGAGATAACGTTGATATTTTTTCTAACATTTTTAAACTTCATTTATTCTTCGACCATTCCTCACGTAGACAAATCACCGACTAATGTCATTCCAGGTATAATTAACTTCCGTTAAAAAGCAAAACAAAAAAAAAACCCCAAGCGTTCTACAAATTTTTACGCAGTTACTGAATACTGCCCTGTTCAAACGAATGCTTATGTATCCAGAAAATCCCTGAAAGACATTCTTATCACTATTTTTGGTCCGTTATTTCTTTCAGTCGCTGTTCTGACAACCATTTACCCAAATTTGTTACGTTTGTTATTTTTTGATGTTTTTATCTCTCCCTCTTGCCTTCAATATGTCCTGTGAGTGTCAAATTCTCCAAGCCTTTTTCCTCATTATTTGTCGCAGACATTTTAACTACTTCTAAGTGAAAAAATCATTTTGATTCCATTTTCTTTAAAACGTCCTCACATGCTCTGTTCATAGTGTTCTCAGTATCCTTCTATATAGAACCACATTCTAACACCTCAAGTCTGTATCTGTCTATATTTCTGAGGTGAGGTATTATGTACACTATTTACATTATTCGTCCTCATCTTTGTCGCTATATTTATCACAACGTTTCGGCCGTTGTACGCTCCGACCTTCTTCAGGTGGTTGGAATGTCGAACTTAACCCTTTATTTCGCTCACTAGGGTAGACTCTTCTAGTTCCACGTGCCATGTCTAATGGATGTCAGTTATCTCCTGTTAATTCCGTTCTCAAAATTCTCAACCGCCTTAACCAGGTATTGAACTCGCACATTTTGGGTCATGTCACTGGATCTAACTAACGCCTTTATCCCCTGTGCCATGTGTCCTTGAGGACACATGGAACAGGGGATAAAGTACATAGTGTACTTCAACTCTGCTATTGATCTGTGAGGAAATTTACCGACTTTCATTGACTAAGGGATATAAAACATTTTTTCTGAAGTATGAAAATTTTGACACTTTACTTAAAAATGACTTTTTCATAATAGGTGGAATACTAGTAAAAACTATAATAGTTATAAAAGACTTCATTTTTATAAAGAACTAAATTAACAAAACTAATATTAGCCACAGATCGACGATCAGAATACTTGTGATGAAAATTAAGATTAAAGAAATTCTAATGATAAAATTAATTCACTATTGATAATGTTTTAATCATTATGCTCCAACATTCAGTCTAAAATATACACTCCTGGTCAAAATCTTAAGACCAGATACAAATAGATTAAAAATAAAATAAAATACTGTGACTTTAATCAAAATATATTTGCGAAACATTTAATGACCAACCAAAAAAAAAAATATCCTTTTTTTCAATGTTTGTTTAAATAAATCAATTGAAAGCTTAAAATTTTCACTTGTTTGTTGATAAACTACATTTTCTAATTAAATGTAAATATTTCGCAAATATATTTTGATTAAAGTAACAGCATCTTATATTTTTCAAACCCTTTTGTATCTGGTCTTAAGATTTTGACCAGGTGTGTCTATGCGTGTATATTTCTACGTGCGTACCTCGCTCCTTGTCGTGGTGAAGAAGCGTGTGTGATCCAATGACTCTGAGAACGATGCCGTCAGGAGTTCTAAACTCCTTGTAGGGCCACCCTTGGCAGCAAGATTCAAGACGAGGAAACAGACTAAGAATGACCAACCCCAAAGACCCCAACGGTGAAAGAAACGGATATTGATTGCAACATATCTCAACGGTTGAACCAGCTAATGAAGAGGGCTACGCATGAAGGACATGCTACAGAAGGCGCCACTTAAAATTATAACAGAATCAGTGGGATTCTGTTGCAGTTTCATAACTGGATTCTGCATGTCTCATTCCATATAGGCCGCAGACGAATCTGTCTATATTTCTGAGATGAGGTATTATGTACATTATTTACATTATTCGGACTATTGTCGTCATCTTTGTCGCCATATTTATTACAACGTTTCGTTGGTTAGATCCAGTGACAGGACCCAAAGAGTTTGAGTTCAATACCCGTTTAAGGCAGTGGAGAACTTTCAGAGGGAAATTAACAGGAGATAAGTGATAACTGACATCCATTAAAACATGGCACGTGGAACTAGAACAGTCTACCCCAGTGAGTGAAATAAAGGGTTCAGTTCGACATTCCAACCACCTGAAGAAGGCCAGAGCGGACAACGGTCGAAACGTTGTAATAAATATGGCGACAAAGATGAGAACAATAGTCCGAATAATGTAAATAATGTACGCAGAGGAAGGTCATGAAATCAAGTGTGTGGGTAACTTCCTGGCAAGTTGAGGTCCACTTTAAACAAATTCACGCCATCGGCACTTTCTTCACCTTTTTTTTCCACCTTCAACCAACTCTCAGGGATTCGATTCGAAATTCCAATCACCTGAAGAAGGCTGGAATGTACAGCTGCTGAAACGTTGTGAATATAGCACTGAAGATGAGGAGAAAAGTCCGAATAATGTAAATAATGCAAGATTAAAATACATATTCATTTTTACCACAGCTTCGAGGTACTTACAAAGGAACCCTTTAGAAATTATCAAACTTTGATTATTTTTTAATTTAAAACAAATTCTATAAAGAATAAAGAAAAATATGTATTTTTCTCTCAGGTCCTAAACTTTATCTGCAAAAGTATATTTTTAATAGCAGTTTCCTTTTAACTTTCGTTTCAGTATTTTTTTAGGCTAGATTTGAAAAAGAAACCATTCTAAATATTATTTGTACACAGAATATTTAGAAATACCTGCCATTTCTTCTCTCTATAATTTATTATGATACTTATCATAGTTGGACCGCTGTCAGCGATAGATAAGGTTTACGTATTTTGACGGCGCAAAAACCCAATTTTGTTTGAAAATAAAGACATCTAAATAGAAATGCATGATCTCTCGTGAGTGAAAATGATTCTGCTTTGCAACATTTTGTAAATAAGGAAAAAAGATAAAATTGATTCCTGTAATTGATTACGTATAAATTTACATAAATAACTCGTCAGATATGACAGGTTATATATGTATGACTGTGTACTTCCAACGGCTATTAAAGCATTTGGCTGTTCTTCGAGATGTTTTTGCATTAAGGTGTCACCAACTGCTCTATCCTTGGGCCTACGTTGTTCAAAATTTTCATCAACAACCTTCTTGATAGCGTCAGTTCTAATTCGGTATCTACGCTGATGATAACCATTTATTCCTGTTTTGATAATAAATCTGATTCGATAAGGTCAAATTTGGCAGCTGATGCCGAAAACGATCTACTTTCTGTTGTTGACTAAGGCAAGGAAGATCTTGTTACTTTTAACGCCTCCAATACGAAACTGCTTTCTTTTAATTGTCTTTTAATTGTGCCTTCTCAAACTAATATCTTTCCGCCGACATGAAGTGGAAAGATTATATTGAATCAATTGCGAGACCTGCTGCTAGGATAGTTGGTCCTATGCCAAAATTTTGTTCTATCGCACTTCTCGCTTGTGAAACTCTCTTCCGGCTTCTTGCTTCTCAGTCAACTTTGATCTCCATAATTTTAAATGCAATGTTAATCGTTATCTAGCGTTTTCTTAATTCTTGATCTTTTTTTCATATTCCCTAACACTCAGTAACCTCCTTGTCACTTAGTGGCTTTATTGCCTTGACTGGAGTGAAATGATTAAAGAAATCTACCTGGCATCAAAATTTTGCTTCTTGGACAATGTACAGTAAATCTTTGCAACGTAAACAGCGCCACGCACCCACAATATATATATATATATGTATATATATATATACATTAAGAAATGAACAAAGTCCGACAATTTATTTATTAAAGACATTTTTATGTTTAACGTTCTTTTTATAGATACAAGTATTTAAGTAAATGCTCTGTTTATAATAAACAGTATTAAATAACATTTACCGGCCTGAATGTCGGAGAAAATTTCATAGAAAATATTCGTTCTTTGACAGGATACGAACGTGCATCCTATACGGAACCGTCATTTACGCTGACGTGCCTTAACCGACTCGGCCACAAAGGAGCGTTCGGTAGGCAAGGTCGAATTTACTGCTTATAAACTTCAATCTTCCATGGATCTCGTACATTCATAACTGCTCATGGCGTATCAAATGTAAACAAATGACGTCATACATTAAGAAATGGACAAAGTCCGACAATTTATTTATTAAAGACATTTTTCTATGAAAATTTCTCGGACATTCAGGCCGGTAAATGTTATTTAATACTGTTTATTATAAACAGAGCATTTACTTAAATACTTGTATCTATAAAAAGAACGTTAAACATAAAAATGTCTTTAATAAATATATATATATGTATGTGTGTGTTTGTGTGAATGAGAACAGATGTTAGTGTCACACCATCCAAATGGCATCCTTAAAACAGGGACCATTTTATTAATAAAAAAAAATCCGATACAAAATTGTAATATAGATTAAAAATAGAAATTTGAAGGTACATCAAAAAAGAAACAAACCTCCTTGCAACAGAATTAAGTGAGAAGGGGGTCTGGAGGGAAAAAATAAAAGTTGCCCAGAACAAGACAAAGACTAGAGGAAGCGTGCCAGTTCATGTATCAGCTCCATCTGTTTGCACATAGTCGGACGAGACGTGTTGATAACAACCGCCTTCAAGAGGTTAAGAAGGTGTTTCGTCCGAGGCCTGTGCAGTACAGAGAAGTAATCCGATGAATAATTAGACCCACAAGTGACAAAACTCATTAAATGCTCCCTGATGTCAGACCCATGCTCCTGTGAGTACCCGGATGCTAATAGAGCATATCTACGTATGAAACCAGGTACGTACTGCGCCTTCCGCACGTCCTGGCGCTGGATAGTTTTACCCACATAGTCAGCTACACACCGACAGGATAAAGGATAAATAAACAGAACTTCATTGATTGGTGGGTAAACATCCTTATGGTCACATGTGAAAGAACTCCTAAAAGAGATGAGCTGAAATACTACAGAATTGATGCAGTGCACGAAAGATTAAGCGCAAGATTAACTAATGGGTCCATCGCCTTGTTTGCCAACTAGTTTAGGAGATGGTAAATCTTGAACTCAAAACCTGAGGAGGGTCGTTTGGCGACCTTATAAAACACTACGTGACTCAGTTCTCTGTATTCGGTTCATCACGATAATCAAATCATAGATACGAATAGTCTGTCTATAAGGAGTAGACCACCATCATCTCTCTCTCTTTCGCACTCTCTCTATCTAGCTATCGCAGTCTGTTCGTATCTATCTATCTATCTATCTATCTATCTATCTATCTGTAAGCACAGGTCTGGTACAGACGGAATAAAATTCCGATAAGCAAAAACACTATTCTTAAAAGAGTGCTCAATACTGATACTGAGCACATAATATTTATTCAAAATTATAACATATGCAGGTTATAATAACGCTAAAGAAATTGCAATTTTAATGATGTTATAACATGTATATGTTATAATTTTGAATATATATATATATATATATATATATATATATATATATATATATATATATATATATATATATATATTCTTACTCTGTCCTGGACATTGAGTTCTACCTGGATTCTATCCTCTTGGAAATTTTTTATATATGTATGTATGTGTATATATGTATGTTTGTATATATATTGAAATATTTTATACATATATATATATATATATATATATATATATATATATATATGTGTGTGTGTGTGTATTAACCACTAATGTTATATATATATATATATATATACATATATATATATATATATATATATATATATATATATATATATATATATATAATTTAATTTAATTATTTAATGGATACCTATATTGGAATAGATTCTCCATTTTATCATTTATTTATTAAACAGTATATTTATATTTTTCCATCTCTCGTTTCGAATATGCGAAAAGTTGTGTTAGAAATATGTGCATCTCCAGAACTTGGGGAAACCGTCATTAGATCTGACGTACCTTGACCTCTTGGCTATGTAGAACCTCCTGGTCAAACATCGCCCGGATAGTGCCTTTTGAATACACATTTCTCGTCACTCTCCAAATATACATATCTGCTCAATAATCTAAACAAAGGCAATTTTGCAGGAATAAATTTTTCATATATATCGACGTATTTTAATTTATTTTTCAATGTATTTACACTTTGAAAGACCCTGAGAGAACACAATCGTTCATACATTTAGGCGACACACGTATGTTTTTGCTTCCTAATCACAGGCATACATATTCTGAAAGTCTAAGTTAAGTTTCGTTGTTTCATTTAATCTCTATTCCGTGTTCAATAGAAAAATACGCCCTGGTGCAAATTAATTGAAACAAGACGAATAATTCCGTTATTATTTACTTTTTTACATGTTAGTTCTTCGTATGTCCATTTCACGAAGTCATTACTTGAAGATTTACCACAGATTCACGATTGGATTTAAATCAGGAGAATTTCCGTGCCAGTCTATAGAACTTTGATTTGCTCACTGGTAACATTTTCGTACGCTTCTTTGGAGTAACGTCCATCGCAGACAATGGGCGTAGGACAACTAATCGACAATCGAGACAATAGTGTCTGGACGTGATAAAAATCTGTTGCAATCACGGATGAGGCAATATTTTTCAAGGCCAAACAAATTTCCTCATACACACCAAAAACAGATTCCTATTATATAATGATGTAATCTGAAGAAAAATAGAAATCGATTACACACTGCCACTCCAGTGGGTCAAAACCTGACCGTATGTTGAAAAAAGGGAAGCTAAAGCGGTTGTTTCAATTATTTTGCACAAGGGTGTATATAGAATTATGCTGAGAATAACACAGACGGAGCATGTATGGAACAAGCAAGTTTTAAGGAGAATGGCAACGTTTGTGCTTAGGATCATGATTGATTGGTTCGTTTAACGGCACATCAATCCCTTATGGGTCATTTAATGCCGAAATTTAATTTTCCTGTGATCTTTGAAGTAATAAAAATATGATATATGTTATTCTGCTTCCAAAACCTGAATACATTTAATACTCAGCTTTTGTGCATATATATGTTTGTGTGGACATGATTAGTGGAGGCGGTGATATGTGTAGTTTATGTTGTAGTTTTGTTGAAGTTATATTTTAGAATAAACTTTGATTTATTTATTTGTTACAAATTGAACGTCTACGTAACACTCGATTAATTATTAGTGGGTATACACTGACTCAGGTTTTGATAAGTGGATTTTGTGCTGATGAGAGTTAATTCAACGTTCAAGAAGAATGCCGTTTTCGCTAAGTACAAATGGCTAGACTCGAAGCAAAAAGGATACCATCAAGAAAATATTTGCCGCTGTTTCCAATAATTAGTTATGTAAAAAATGAAGGTTCTTCTTTTTTTTATTAAAACTCTCTTCAGCACACTTATTTTGTTTCACACCAATGTCAAGGAAAAAAATAAATAATTACGAAATTTAAAGCAAATATCGCATTGAAGATTAGATTACCACTAGGACACATTTTATCGCGACATTCGCACTCAAACACACGTCTTATTCGGTATATATATACGCACTCAAACACACATGTCTTATTCGGTATATATATATATATATATATATATATATATATATATATATATATATATATATATACAAATTAGAGAAAGAACAGATGGAGTGAAATTCCACTGTTCCTAGCGTTTACTTTTAAATTTCGGAAAAGAGGTAACATTTTGTTTTTAAATTTCCTTAAAAATCATTTAATCGACAGTTACTTACCATCGCCTGAAGAAGTACAATCAAAGTAATGAAACATGAAAGCTTTTGTGTAGTGATTTCAACCTGTTTTTATTATATTTTCTTATACTACTACTACCACCACTACTACTACTACTACTACTACTACTACTACTACTAATAATAATAATATATATATATATATATATATATATATATATATATATATATATTAATAAATTTACATATTATCACTTACCGCTAGCACGACGCAATTTTCAAGTGCTGACTATGAACTCATATATGTGTTAAATTTTATTCATATATATATATATATATATATATATATATATATATATATATATAAGTGAACATTGAAGTCAACACTTACAGGCAACTGGCTGGTTTATGCTAGACGCAATCGTCTGACGATTGCTTCTAGCATGAAACAGTCTGTCGCCACTTTGCGTTGACTTTAGTGTTCACTTTTATATTTACACACGCTCTATGTTTGATATTGAGCACTTTATCCCACAAATATAACACACCTTAAGACTATATTTCTTCTGATATATATATATATATATATATATATATATATATATATATATATATATATATATATATATATGTCTGAGTTTGTGTGTGTAGAGAGAGAGAGAGAGAGAAAGAGTGAGAGAGTCCGTCAAAAATGTATAGACACTTCAGGAAAGGAACAACTTGTCTTTCGTAGGTTTTAGACTTTTACCCATGAAGGAGCTTAAAGTATGTTGTGCATTCCCGAGAGCCGATTATATTGGTGGCCCTCAAAGAAATAGAATATGCATGTGCAGCAGTATCAAGGACACTTTGGTCAATGTTGTCCAAGCAGGAGTTCGCCGCACAAATAAATGCCAGGAAGCTAGAGACTACGATTTTGATCATCTCTTGTGATTATAGAGTCCAAAGCTAATTTGCATTAATCTGGTGATGTGTGAATAAATTTAGTATTACAATATCTATACAAATGTTTCCTTCCCTGAAGAATGGATATACCTTTGGCGGGCTCTATATATTGAAAATTTTTATTTCAAATTTTCGAATTCGTTGTTTTATATAACCAGTAGATTTACCGAAGTTCATTTTTATTCCTCACCGCCGAGTGCTTTAGCATGAAATCTATTTTTAATGTTGAGTTCGGAGTTCAAGTAAAATATTTTGTCTAATATAGGTTATTTGAAAGTAAGATGATTATATTATTGGGTTGGTGCATAATTATCAGGTGTTTTTGAAACAATATTTAATATGAAAAAAGGAACATAAAAATTGAACAATAACATTTTTAAATGATTATTCCGAAGTGTATGATTATCGACACACATTTTTATAATTTGAAAATAAAATAATATTTTTATTAAAAAAAAGTAAAACAAAACAGCAATTTTTATTAACAAATAACTCGCCTACTTTATTCATTATTAACAAATAATTCGCCTGATAATTATGCACCAACCCAATAGAAATTATTATCCGATATTATTGAACCAAACAATTCTTGTTGCCTAAATACATCTTATTTAATATATATATATATATATATATATATATATATATATATATATATATATATATATATGTATCTGGGCGCATCTTATAGTATATACAAGGCGAGGTTGTTATATAAGACCACCTTTTAGTGTGTGTGTGTGTGTGTGTGTGTGTAGGGATGAGGGCTGTTTTCCAAATGGGACATAAAATTATGTGATATGATGCTCATATTTCGACAAACTTATGAAATTATTAGCAAGGTCATTTGAAAACCTTGTTTTTTTAATTCAAGATTCATTAGTTACATTCCTTGAATTTGTCTTTCCCAAATACTGCTATTCATTATCAGCAATACTTGATCATACAAACCTAAGAGAGACCTCCGTTGGGACAACCCTTTACACTTCCTCGTAATAGACAGGAATAAAACTGGTCAGAACTTCGATTTTATAAATGCCGCCCTAATCAGAAATTAACATAGTTCATTACGCAGGAAATACTTAGAGAGCGTTCAGATAAATAGTTTGCCATCTATAAACACATATCGAACACAATTTATGCAGTAATTGTAAATGTAAACAGAGCTGAGGACAGCAGTAAAAGTGCTAAGCTTTAATTCAACTAAACGAAACTCAGCTACAAATAAAGGAAGATAGGAGTTACCAGTTAAATAGCCAACTGGGGCGAGTCCATTAGTTGTACATAGGTAACATAGGCTACTACTACCACAGTCTTAATTCCTAGAAAAATGTAGCGTTACCACCCATAACGATATGCGGGTCTTGTCCGTTCGGATCTCCTGACCTGTTAGATCGCAGAATCATCTCCGTTATGCGGTGTGTCCTCCTCTGGTATCGGGAGACCCAGGCTACACCTATTTTGTTCCACAGCGGAGGACTCAGGAGTTAACTCCATATCAGGGCAGGGTGCTAAATACCAAACAGATACAGTAGACTCCCTTCCATTTGGATACTTTATGTGGCTTATTGTATCACCAATTTTTATAAGATTATTATAGAATCTAAGATATGTCCCTCTACAAGCACAACAGGTGTAACTTAAATTCTTTCGCTCTCACACAAAACATTCTCCGACCAACATACGGACAACTACTAGACAGATGAAAATGTCCACTAGGCACTTAAACGCATACACGCATACGCATTATCAACCGAATCCCGCAGAGATAAACTAAAATTCTGATACACATACACACACGGATTATATACACAAACGCTGCTTGACCGGACAGATACACGTGAAGTCCTGCTTAAAGAATGAAAAACAAACAACACAAAAATTAAAATAGCAGAATTTTTAACTCCTTATATATTATTTCTGATGAAGCTTAAATGAAAGCTAAAATTTATAAAAATGTCCTATTTTTTTTATTATATCATAAAACATGCTGAAGGAAAGTAGCTGTCTTGTTTTATTCCCAAATCTTATGAGAAAAAACTAGCAAGATTTTGCTTGAACCGATGAGCGGGTATCAGCAAATGGGTCAAACATTCATATATAATGCTTGATTGGTCTATTTTTGTGTAATGTTATATCAGTAAACTGTGAGAGAATAAATTGACGACACTTAAAATAACTGGTTATTCAATCTTAGACTCCATCAAATTAACGTTGACCATGGAGGTTTGGTTTGGTTTGTTTTGTTTTACGACATATCAACCTCAATGGGTTACTAATGCCGACAATGGTAATATTTTGTTTTGTCAAAAATCTATTTCTGGTAATAATTTTTCCCTTCAAAAATGTATTGCTGGTAATAGTTGTTTTTCTTCAAAAACTTATTGCTGATAATAATTTTTTTACAAAGTATCTCTGGTTTTAAAACCTATTTTTACACTTTCATAGTGTTTTACCCCAGTTTCGGGGTTAACTATTTGCCCATAGTTGAGACCCTAACAGATGCTACCACCTCGGGTCAGGGTGGACCTGGGAACACCAGCAATTAAAAGGTGGTTTCACGCTCCTCAAAACCTCCTGATTAGAGACCTTGCTGTCGGACGTAGTTTATCGTTTTACCCAGGACGCGGATGTAGTTTATCGTCATACCCAGGACGTGGATGTAGTTTACCGTCTTACCCTGGACGCGGATGTAGTTTATCATCATATCTAGGACGGTCGACCATGGAGGGGGGGACTTTCTTCGACATTCGAGGAACTCTGCATTTCAACATTGTAGGTCGGGCGTTTATATAATTTGTTGTCATCGGCTTGACAGGTGTATATCTTAATTTCAGATTTTCTTTTTATGTCGCCGTAGTCCGTCATCATTTGAGGTTCAATTATTAGAGTAACCTATAGGTAAACCATAAATAACACTTTGAAGGTTCCAATGTGAAACCAAGTTCAAAGCTTAATTTGATATCTCTTAGGGTGAACTTAGTTCATATTGAGTTCACCACAGATCAATTCCTCTTAGATTAAATCTTCTTGATGGACACTGAAATTGATTCAGACGATTTAGTACTTCCTGGCGCGGATCATATACTACACCTGATTAACGATGATTTGAAATGCGAAGCAGTGTTTACTAAATTCAGCTTAGTCTCACACAAGATCACAGTGAGAATCAAACAGTTTGTGTGTTTAGCTTGTTAAACATTGCTCGACTGCGATGCAATTTTAACTTGGTGTTATGGCCCAGGTTAGGACCAAAGAAGAACAACACGAACACAAGAGTAGAAATAACGAAGGTATATTACATGAAATAATAATACAAGATGGGGAAGGTGTTAGTATGACTGTCAGTCTGGTTTGGAGTGAACTACTATCGGCTCGACTCGATTCGACCCTCTTTCTTGAGAGGCGTAGTATATATAGTGTTAGGAAGAGTTCTTTCTGTAGTTATAGGTAAGAACCTTAGCCTGTCAAAATCATTGAGAACCGAATTAATTAATTATTAATAATTAATTAATTATTAATGTCTATCTAGACCAGAAGTCGGCAACCTACAGCACGCGTGCCACAAATGACATCACGAAGTCCGAACCAATAACTACTACAATGCAAAGAAGACATTTAGTTGCTTCAATTTTAATATATACTAAAGTATATATACTATATAAAATATATTGTAGAACAGGTATATTGACCTTGACTTGTATACAAATACGTATGCTGAAAAAAAAAAAAAAAAAAAAATCAAAAAAAAAAAAAATCGAAAACAAAAACAAAAAAACAGGAAAATGCCTCCTCATCGATGTAACTGACCCTGGTGACCATAATATCAAACCCATAGAAATTGAAAAGCTTAAAAAGTTCACTGACCAGCTTAAGGTTACCAGAATGTGGAGTGTTCACACCACTTTTGTTTCAATTGCCATTGGAGCGTAAAAACCTACACCAGTTTTTATGTTGGCGTCCACTCTTACGTCCATCTTCAACGGTGGTCTTGCACGGGGGTCTTGCACGGTGGTCTTGCACGGGGGTCTTGCACGGTGGTCTTGCACGGTGGTCTTGCATGGTGGTCTTGCACGGGGGTCTTGCACAGGCGGCAAGGCCTATAAATAATACAAGGCATAATAAAGAAATTAAAAATAAATTAATATTTCTTTTTTTAAAGAAGTGGTTGGTATCCTCAACTGAAAGGTGGTATTTGAAGTAGACCATCATGATTTATTTATACAAAGACATTTATCGACACCCCCCCTTTTAAACCCTTGGTATTTAATTTCGTCTTGAGTTATGTGCGTCACTATTCTGCCTCGGTTTAATCAACATCAATATCCTTTTTGAGCGCCTGCAGTAGCTTTAGCAAATTTATCAAATCATTACTTTTAATTTCCTCCTCAATTGTATGCTGTCGAAATTTTATGCTAGAATAAATATCTTAGGTCACCTGCTCTAGAGCGATAGTTAACAAGATTGCTTACAGGCTTTTTATTGAGATTTTCATCATCAGTAAGTGCCTAAGAAATATGATTTTGTGTCAGACATAGGAATGCAGCTTTTAGTATATTTGAGATTTATCCCTATGGCTCAAATCTGAGAAAGGAATTCTTCAATTTGGAGATTTTCCCATTTGCAAAGTAAATACAAACTGTTTTTTGCTGATCTTTTTTTAAACTCTTTTTTGGATTGGGAAGCAGATCTGGATGAAGAGAAGCTGACACCGGTGTTCCAACAGAAGCCAGAAAAGACGCCGCCGCCAAACCCCCTTTTTTTCTATTAAACTCGGCAGACCACAACGGAAAATAAATGCCGAGGATAAAAGTATAAAAAAAGAAAGAAAGAGTAATTGCTTTGAAAATCCGAAAACGATATCCAGGCTTCTTACCTGGGCTTAAATACCGACGTTAATGCCAGTCGTAAGTACACAACTGTCTCAACCACTAAGTAAACCATAACTCGTGTGCTTTAAGTGGAATGTTACTGCTTCCATCAAGGTACTTGTCATATGGTGATTTGCAATGTACAGGCATGTCTGGGTTCAAGAGTTAATCGTAGAAAGGTCGTTCTAAGTAGAGATAGATTGTGAGACATTCAACCATGTGGAAGGAAGTAAATGCCGAACTTTTGCTGATAAAGAGAGAGAGAGA
The DNA here is from genome assembly GCA_963932145.1 of Acanthosepion lycidas. NCBI lineage: Eukaryota > Metazoa > Mollusca > Cephalopoda > Sepiida > Sepiidae > Acanthosepion > Acanthosepion lycidas. The sequence continues at coordinate 529,334 of OZ010577.1, forward strand.
GAGGTTTTTTAGTTTAGCGGCATATCACCTTATGGGTCATTTAATGCCAAAATTCAGTTTTCTTGAGAGCATCAAGTGATGTTACTCACAAAAATATATTGCTGGTAATTTTTTTTCCCCAAAATGTCTTCTTGATATTTTTTTTATAAACATGTATGCTTATAAAGAGATTCGTTAAATTTGAGGACCATTGAAATAATGATTGAAAAGATTTATTCTTACATGTCCCTCAAGTGCGTTCTGCTGAAATGAATATCGGAATGGAATGAGAATTTTGCCGGCGAGTACATATTCCTTTCTTGAGGCTCTCTAATGCGTAGGTCGATAGACATCATTCACACTGTTTAGGAAAAACATAAAAAACAGGGCGTCTACTCAATCACATGTATCTAGAAAAATAACGTTTACAGAAATAAGATATAATGCCAGATTAAAAATAAGATCCATCAATTACTTAGAAATATGTTCATGTTATAACGCAATCATTTTCAATTCCCATTTAAGCAATGAAACAAAAAAGTTTTCAAAGTTAAATTGATAACATATTTTGTGAAAAAGAGTTCACTGAAATAGGAAACAAAGATAATTGTTATTAACACGTTGACATTTAGAGGTCAATTACGAAATCTGACCTCAAACGCCGACTTTATATAGCCAAATAAGGTAATAAAAAAAACTTTCATGAGTTGATTTATAGTTTCAACTGAAGTTTTAACATTGTTTTCACATTAAAAGTATCACTGCCAGTGAACTTTGCTGGCACCTGCACATGAAAATGTATCAGAAAATGCCAGCCACGAGATAACTCGTAGACAGCGTAATCTTAAAAATCGCCAACCATGAGATAACTTAATGTGTTAATTAAGAATTCAAGAATTACCGAAGTTAGTGACGTAGAATTCTCTATGGAATTAGAATAGATGTCGACATTCGGAGAGAAAGCAGATGTGACCTTCATGGCAAATTTAAAAGATTCTTGACGAAATCTTATATTATTTTTTGCTTTAGGCGTGAGAAGTTTTATTGGCTGACATGTTTTCTTATATTTTATTTTTCAGCCGGGCGTTGTGTGAGCCACATGTTCACATACGCGTTTTTGTTCATTTTTGTTTTAGCTACGAAAGCGTTAACTTGCTTTCGCGTCCTGTTCGCTACAATCTTAATTCTCACCTGGTATTGATCTCGAATTAGCTTGACTCCGTTCAAGATCAAATGTGACCAAGGATATTGTACTGAACCATGTTTCCAGTCTACATGTTTTTTGCAATCCTGGTTTTATATCTGTGCTCGAACAACAGTCATCATCCGCGTCAATAACAAATATGCAGTTATCTGAATAAGGTTGACAAACAATAATAATGGTTACAATGTCTTTGTTGTTCACTCATGATTTACAAATAAATACTAATTGTACTCTTATCTTGTCATCTTTTTAAGCTGTTTAAATTAGTTATGGTTAAAAAAAAAAGATTCTTTGGAGCACTTGGTATTTAAGATTCTTAAAAGCAATTATAACACAGACACTGAAAACACAAAATGTCTGCGAGTTTAGAAAACGATCAAATTTAGTTCTGAAAAATCTACATCTTATTTTTGTTTCCTTTACCTTTTGCTATACATGTACGTAAAAAAGAAAAGTAGAATTTAAGTTTTCATAAAAAGTTTTGGACCCCCACCCGCTCACATAACATTTTAAAGTCGAAACCAGAGCAGCGATAGCTTTTCTCCAAACACGATTGAAAATAAGTTCGTCTGTACTGCCCATAAAAAAGTCCAAGTTCAAGATCTGAATTAAGCATGTGTAGAACTCCTATGTACCTTGCCTTGTGCCATTTTGTTGTACATGTTTAAATGTCTGTGCCATTGTTTGAATTTTATATCATTTAAAAAAACTTTTGTTGTTTTTTGTTTTTGTTTTTTGACTGTGATATTTTCACCTATCCTTCATTTTGTCGTGTGTATTTTATTCTCCCCATTGCTAGTAATTATCAAACTTCTTACTTCAGCCCCTCCCAACTTGGATAATTTAGAATGTTGCTTATCAATGCTGAAAATTGACGCGATAAGGAGTGTATTAAGTCTTGCCATCCCATTTTTTTTAGTTAGTATTAGACATCAGAACTTTCGTCCTGAGTACGACAATAAACTACATCCACGTCCTGGGTCTGGCGATAAACCACATCCACGTCCTGGGTAAGACGATAAACTATGTCCAACAGAAACGCCTCTGATCACGATGTTTTGAGGAGCGGGGAACCACCTCTTAATTGCTGGTGTTTCCAGGTCCATCCGGACCCGGGGTGGTAGCACCTGTTAGGGTCTCACCTATTGGCAAATAGTTAACACCCAATAATAATTTCTAACAAAAAAAATTATTACCGGGAATAATTTTTGGAGGAAAAATTATTATTGTATTGTGGGTATTTTCTTTTTTAAAGCACCTTTAAAAAAGAAAATACCCACAATACAAACATCTATACATTCTTTGAAAAAAATATGACAAGCTATAGATTTCTTCAAGGAATAATATTCCCAGAAATAGATTTTTGAAAAAAAACATTGCCACCAAAAAAAAAAAAAAAAAATTGTCTGCATTAAATAAACCATTCAGGTTGATTTGCCGTAAAACAAAACAAAACAAACACCAGAACAAGTTATAACTTAATTCTTTCGTATTTCACGTGTTTTCCACATGTTAATAGGAGTAGATAGGCTAATAGTCCGGTCTGCATCTTTCCATGTCTATTGAGTAGAGGTTCATTTCTTGTTCCCTGATCAGGATATGGTTTACCGGTCGTCTCTCTATCTTCTGTCCGGGCCACAATGATTAAACTGCCTCTACTTATTGGTCAAACCAGTGGCTGTGACATTCCATTATAAAGCTACCAGGTTGGCAGTTTTCTGATTGCTGCTTCCGACTGGTCGTTAGGAGCCTGAAGTCTTTGGTAAGAGAGTAGAGCGGCTGCTCTGATCAACAGTCGCATAATATCGGAGAATCTGCAGTACCATATCGCGCATGGGTAGTTGCACATTTATGTATTTCCGGTGGACAACTCTGAGGTCAGTTTATGCTTTGCTCTCTGCCGTGCACTGGCTGGTTTGTATTGCCGTTGACGACAGATTATGACAATTACGGTGTTTTTTTTCTCTCTCTCTTGAAAGCACATCTCATGTAAATAACAACAAAAGGAAATAAAACTAAACCAGCTAACAAAGAACCACCTCCACTCCTCAATCTTTCTTTCTCCAATATTCGAAACATCCGTTCCAACTTCTGAAGTGCAGAATCTTTTCTCCTAAAACGGTTACCAGATATCTTTCCCCTTTGTGAAACCAACTTGAATCCTTCTGTTGCTAACAATCAATTATTATTTCCAGGGTATCTTTCAATTTGTTAAAAATGTTCCAGCCTTCACATGCAAGGCCTTGGTGTTTACATCTAAGATAATCTTCCGATGGCCATGTAATTATCTCTCGTGGCCGCTAACTACTATTTTATGTACTTCCGTATTTCACTACTAAGATCTGCCAACTATCTCTTTTTCCTTTGTTGTCCCCTCTTCTCAACTACAATATATTAGAGGCAACAGTTAGTATAGAACATGTCATTTTCTCTCCATCCATCTGCGAACATCTTTGTCTTTGGAGAATTTAATGCTCACCATGAAACATGATTGAACCATTCTAAAGGTACTGATGTTACCAGTATGAAGACATTAAATCTTTGCATTGCCCAATTTCTCACACACCATGTACTTCCCTATTCGTTTCCCTAGCCGAACCGAGCAACAGGCTTCCCTACTGGATCTATTTCTTACCTCCTCTCCTCACTTTTGCCGACCTTCCCTATACTGCCCTCTTGGCAACTTGGATCACCCTGTGGTAGCAATTGATATCTCCCTCAAAGCATCCATTAAACAGCCACCACCTCACCACGATCAATAAGACCTCATTCCATTACCAGCATGATGATTCCGGGATTTTCTTCGTGACGACTCTTGGACTGACGTCTTCAAACTCCCAATCGAAAATTACACCACTGAGGCTTCATCTTGGGTCAAAGCCATCATAGAGGCTTTCACCCCTTCTCGGAAATACCAGATGAAAATGCAATCCTCTCCATGGTTCAAACCAGCATTCTCAGCCGCCATAGCACAAAGGAACCACTATTTCACATGCATGGCCTTGATGTTTACATCCGGGATAATCTTCCAATGGGCAGGAAATTATCTCTCAAGGCCACTGACTACTCTTTCATGTGCTTCTGACTTTCGCTACTAAAATGTCAGCTATCTCTTTTTCCTCACTCCCCCTCTTCCCAACACTGCAGTATATTAGACACAATAGCTGCCAGCATAGAAATGACACTTTCTCTCCATTCGTCTGTGAAATTGTGTCTTTGGTGATTTTAATGCTCACCATGATACATGGCTGAAATATTCTAAAAGCTACTGATGTTGTCAGTATACAGATGTTAAATTTTTCCATCACTTACTCGAATCATTGACTTCCCTACTCATTTCCCTAGCCAAACTGAGCAACAGGATTCTCTATTTTAATCTTCATTAAGGACCTTCCCAATGACATCAGCTCTCAATTTGGCATCTACGCTGAGGACACTACCATTTACTCCTGCCTCGATACTAAGGCTGATCAATCCGACAGGTCAAAATGGCAGTTGATGTGCTAAACGACCTGAAGTCCGTCGTTACTGGGGCAAAGTATGGCTTGTCAATTTTAACGCCATCAAAATGAAATTTTTCTCCATTAATCATCAGAGTGAACCATCTTTGCCTTCCCTCAGCATGACTGATGTTAACCTCCAGGAAAGTGGCTCATTGACCCTTCTCTGGCTAACGTTCTCAAATGATATGAAGTGAAAAAAACTATATTAATCCATCGCTAGATCAACTGCTAAGAACCTCAGTTCACTGAGTCGGGCGAGACAATTTTTCTCTCCAGAATCTATCTTATATATCTATAAGTCTATGGTTAGAATACTGTTGCCATATATGGTCCAGTGCCTTTGCTACTTTCTTAGAGAACCTTGATAAGACCCAAAGAAGAATCAGCAATATTATTGGTTCTGGTTTGGTTTGGTTTGTTTTGTTTTACGGCACATCAACCTCAATGGGTCATTCAATGCCGACATTTTTTTCCGGTAATATTTTTGTTTTGTCAAAAATCTATTTCTGTTAATATTTTTTCTCAAAAATGTACAGATGGTAATTTTATTTTTCCAAAAACGTACAGCTGGTAATTTTATTTTTCCAAAAACGTACAGCTGGTAATACCACTTTTTTCCAAAACGTATAGCCAGTAATATTATTATTATTTCTTTTTCAAAAACGCACCGCTGACAACACTATTTTTTCAAAAGCATTATCAGAGGCCTTGGTGTTGGACGTAGTTCACCGTCATGCCCTGGACATCTTTGTCTTTGGAGACGCGGATGTAGTTTATCGTCATACCCAGGAGTCGGATATAGGCTGAGTGTTAATTATTTGCCCATAGCTGGGACCCTAACAGGTGCTACCACCCCAGATTAGGGTGGACCTGGGAACACCAGCAATTAAGAGGTGGTTCCACGCTCCTCAAAACCTCCTGATCAGAGGCCTTGCTGTTGGACGTAGTTTATCGCCATACCCAGGACGAATTGGTTCTGATGCGTCGGCTAAGTTTCAGTCACTTTTTCATCGTCTTATTTACATATCTATGTGTTTTCTATAAATACTTTTAAGGTAATTGTTCGGATGAGCTCTTGGCTATGGCACCTAGACTGTACGAATTTAAGTGCAATACTAGACTGGTGGCGAGATCTCACCAGTTTAGAGATATGCTGGCCAGATGTAACCTTAAATTCTATGCTAATAGTCCCTTTTCTCGCTCTTCTCCCTTGTGGAACACACTTCTAGTTCCATGCTTTTCAGCCAACTTTAATCTGCAAAAATTTAAATGCAATCTCAATCGCTATCTACTCTCCTTCTGATTGCTCTTTTATCTTTCTCCGCATTACTAATGTCTCTGTTCCTACTTCCTCCACACACTGCAAACCTTTCCGTGTACTGCTTTGCTTGGAATGATAGCAATCTGAAAAAAAATGTTTCTTCAGAGCAATATCCAAAATAAAAAAAAACCTTAGTTAAGAAAAATCACTTTCTCTTTGAAGTAAACGAACAAATCTAACGCGCTCTGCTTATATTTATCAGTTGTAGTGTTCAGCTGGAGATGGATGGTCTCCGCCAGGTCTACCTTTCTTCTACAAATGACTGAATACCTCCCTACCTTTCATCATAGATTATTGGTCATCTGCTCAGGTATGCTACAACGCCACGACACACAGCCAGTTATGGGACTGATAATAATACTGATAATATCATTATTATAACGGATGCGAATTATATAGACTATATGCTTACAGAACGTTTTTGTCAAACCAATGATCGTGGTATGCCAGTGATGAGAACCTTTCTGGCGATCGTAAAGTGAGATAAGAGTTTTAGATTTTCTTTCCTATGTATTGTCATCTAACAAGCTTCGGTCGGAATTCGAACTTGGTTCACTTTGCTGATAGCCGTTACAGTACCCTATACTGCTACCCATATTTTCTTGCTACCCCCCTCCGGGCACAGCAGACGTGTAATTCAATCAAGACAAATCATATACAAGTGTTATTCTTTCTGGTATTTAGGTCATCTCAGTTGTGTAAAACCGTACGCGTGCGTTTCGACGAGGATTAAATATCTCGACAGCACGAAATATTCGAAAGTCCTCATGTTAGAGAAACAACATCTTTGAAGGTGGAAAAACGAAGTTCACTGGCAGATTCCCATATTCGAAATTCTTGCTTTTACTTTTAGTGTTCAGTGGCAGCATTTAATCTCTTGAAGGCCGTCAAGGTTCAAAACAAGCAAGAATTGATTAATGAACATTCCTCCTCTCCTGCACACAATTAACAGACTAGGCTTTACTACAGACCTATTTCTGCAAGCACAGTGGTAGTCCTTTCGAAAGTAATCATATGCAGCTTTGTATATGTTAGGATCATAATTACAACAATATCAAGTATATAAAATTAGTGCGTATATGTATTTTGAAGAATGAATAGGTAAGAGGACTTATTCCACCAAAGACTAACAAATCACGTAACGTCACGAGTCTTAGGGTTGTAAGTGACCGCATGTGCTGCATCAGTAGGAAATCAACATGGACACAATATCTTGACCGTGTTTTGAAAAATGAAAACATTTTATAAAACATACATGCAACAAACTATTTGTTATTTAACAGTTAAAATATTTAATCCTTGAAAATGGCTAAATGTATAGCCAAAAGCGGTCGGATAAAAAGAACATTCGAACAGTTTTTATACTATTAATCATCCGAAAAGAAAAAAAAAATTATTTAGTCGCATGAGAAATTGTATAAAAAAACTAAATAAAAGCACCTTGTCAGTCGTATTCAATTAAATGTGCATGAAAGAAGGATTGCTGCCTAAATACACAAATATATATATATATATATGTAAATACAAAACAATGATTGTATATCTCAAGATAACGTAATTCTGTAACAACATTTTTAAGTGCAGCAGTTTTTTTCGATGTTATAAATATGTTTTAAATGTTATCTTACAGATTTGACAGCGCAGTATCAAGAGATGTCACGTAATAAGAGATGTCACAATAATAATAACGATTAAAAAATATATTTTCACTTATATTTTATTCCTTACTATAATATATACATACCATTACTAGAGAAAATACGACTAGAAATGGTGAATATTTAAATAATTTCGAAAATTTTTTATCAGGGAACCTGTTCTAGAATTCAAGTCAGTTTTATGTCTGTTAGATCATTTTCCCTCAATGTACAAAAACGAAAGCTGCTAACTTCAAGAGTCTATTTTCAGAGTTGATTTATTCCAGAACTGATAATCTGTCATACTAATTATGCTGGGACGCTGACATACGTTTGTCTGTCTTCTAGCAATGATTCTCAAAGACTAGTTGTCCTATTGATGTATTCCCCAAGAAAATTTCCCGATATATGTTAAAGCTGTTGCAAATAGATGAGCATTATGGGAGACAACATAAACAAGTTTAGGATGCAAGTAAGGCGTTACAGATTTCTACAAGAATCCTGTTCATTCTGATGCAGACTATAGATCAAGTGACACTGGATCAAATTTATGCTTCAAGGAGTCGAATTGTTATTTGATAAGGAAGATTAAAATCTGTGCTGATCCGTTTATATTAAACAAATCATTCGGCAAGATGGTCTCATTTAATTTCACTTGATAACGGGAATCATCTTCTGATATCGGTGTAAACGGTGGGGATATTGAAATATTTGACTATTTTAATGAATCTGTCACGGTTGTCGCTTTTGTTCGTGTTTTATATTTTTGCGTTGAACCCATTCTGCGCAGACTAAGGGTGAATCGACTTGGCTAGACTTATCGCTTATGTAGACGCTATCCCCTTGCTAGCAACAAGCAATATTGCCGTGGAGGAGATAGCAGACCTACGCCTAACAAAAATATGAGAACGTAACAGAGATTAAGAATGACACCCATGACACATCGTTTGTATTGTGGTGGGGCTCGTGAATGAGCTTCCACTTCTCAGAATCCTTAACTTGGACAGAACAAGGTACTCAACAATTGGTTTGGGATGAATAGACTGATTTATTTTTTTACAGCTTATCAAGACGAAACATATTTTTATGATAAGAATAATGATCTTTTTGCAAGTGGATACTGAAAAGAATTTTGTCTATATTTCTGAGATGAGGTATGATGTACATTATTTATATTATTCGGACTATTGTTCTCATCTTTGTCGCCTTATTTATTACAACGTTTCGGTCGTTGTACGCTCCGGCCGTCTTCAGGTGGTTGGAATGTTTTTAAGGTAAGGCTTCAAGAACACCAGAAAGCTGTAACAAGAGGGGAAGTGGAAAAATCAGGCGTGGCTCACCACATATGGAGAGAGAAGGGGGATCAGGTTGAAATCATAGACCGTTGGAAAATTCGTAAACTTAAGGAATCAACACATATGCTAGGCCACAAAAATCTCCTGAGCCGACCAAGCATAGAAATGAATACAATATGGGAACCAGTAATAAGGAGTGCCAGAGAAAGCAATAACAACAACAGAAGTTGCAATATGTGCTCTGGTAAAATCATGTAATGATAACAGCAAAAATTGCAATATGAGCTCTGGTAAAAATGGCTGCTGAGACATACACAGAAATTCATACACAGATGTCCTCAAGGACACACGGCACAGTGAATAAAGGCGTTGGTTAGATCGAGTGACAGAACCCAAAGAGTGTGAGTTCCATACCTTGTTAAGGCAGTGGAAATCTTTCAGAAGGAAATCAACAGGAGATAGCTGATAACTGACATCCATTGAACATGACACGTGGAACTAGAACAGTCTACCCCAGTGAGCGAAATAAAGGGTTCATTTCGACATCCCAACCACCTGAAGAAAGCCGGAGCGTACGACGGCCGAAACGTTGTAATAAATATGGTGACAAAGATGAGAACAATAGTCCGAATAATGAAATGAATTTTTTGCAGATAACAATGATTTTTCCAGACACAAGTTGTATTATTTAGCCCATAGCTGAGGAAAAGGAAGAGATACTTTCATATCTTTTTCCAGGGGTAATGTGAAGAGTATGTGAATATTATGAACTCGACTGGAATTCGAACACGGTCCTCGAATTTCCCGTTTTTTGTCCGGGAACATATTCCATCTTAGCAGCTGTTTTGTGGCGTTGAAAGAATCTTTCTTCAAAAAGAAAGTATGCAGCCAGACATCGTATATTCACATCCTGATCCCTTGCTGACTGCAAATACACTGTCTATCTTGTTCAGCTAATCTAAGAAGGCAATAAAAAGAGATATCCAAACTTATTTAGTTCTAGCCCGGCGATGTTATCTTTATTCTTTAGAAGACGACCAAAGAATGTTGAACCTGGAGACATATCGGAATACTCAAAGACTATACTTCTTGTACTGGATATTGTTGCAACATAGTAATGGTAAACTTTGGAAAAAATTATGAAAGAAGATTTGCAGCGCTTGAATTTTATACTGTCGGTTGAGAGAAAGGATTTGGTAGGTGAAAACGAGTACTTCTTTTACATTAAGTCTTAATAATTATTTCTTGGATATGATTGCCTATTCAGCTACACATACTGTGTCAATGAAAGCAGTATATCAATTATTAGTGATGAGGCCGTTCGAAAAGCTTTAATAACACCAAAACCTAAATCAAATAACTTGCCATTCACCATACACTTTAGAGCATCAAATTGACTTTCGCAGCGGGACGGTTAGAATCATCGCAATATATTCATTGATGTTTTATGGAAGAAGGAACCAGCCTTTTTTTCACTGTAAAATCGAAATAGCATTAAAAAAAAAAGTAATTTGTATGATTCGCAGGCGTTTATTCGTCTTTGAAAGCTGGTAGACATAATATGTCTCCGTATTTATCAACCGCGGTGTTTGTCTAAATACAGAGACGGCCCAAATTCCAAGGGTTCTATTCTGAAAGGCTGGTTTCTAGCATTAGACTTCAGCTGAAAGTAAAAAAGAAAAGAGAAAAGAATTCAAAAAATGTGGACATCACGATGTGCTGAGAGAAAAAATAAGGTCTTCAAATTCATGGCCAGTCAGAATGGGCAGGTAGCGTGATGGTTATTTGCATAAAAAAGTGAAATAGGCGTGCTAGATTAAAGTTCTGATGCATTCACTTCAAACTAAAGGCACTTAAAATTAGACGGTGTCCACTCTAGAAGATTTATGTTGAATCTACAACAGGCAAGAAGATAACATATATTCTGACGAAGTGAAGACTATTCAGAGATAATAAGAAAAGAAAAGAAAGCTGTAGAAATACATAATCGCCTATATGTTGAATATATTTTTTTTACAGTGATGTTTGTTCTGTACAATGCCCAAGAGCCACTCAGAGTATGAGTTACCGTTTATGGAGATACGTGGAGAAGATAAGAGTTAACTCTCGATTTGAACAGGTTAAGAATCTAGTGATCGAAGAAGCATCCTCTTGAGAATCGCTTCCACAAAGCAATGGTTCGTGTGAAAAATTTGCTCGTGTGAACCTTACGAGCTCACCAATGGAATACGAAGAAAAAGAGGCTGTTTCGCTGCAATATGCGTGGCATGGTGGGTCTTGGCCATAATGCTTAAAACTGGTATAACTTAGGAATGTATTTCGTCTGAGCACTTTCCATAGAATTAAAAACATCTCTCCCAATTTGTAAAAGCCTTGTCAGCCCAACCCATATTAAAGTAGAATAAGGGATTCCCGAACTTAGCCGAGTCATTGTCGCAAGATATTTTGTTAGCCCCGCCCTATTTTTTATACTTAATCTTCCTTTAACACCCCTACTCGAACTACTGTACTATACATATAAATATAATGGTCGAAGCTCAGATATGGGCAGAGGTCAAATTACATTCAATAAAGCTACATTACAAGCTTTAAAATTCGTCTGTCATTTTCAAGTTTCTTTATTGGTCGACAAAAAACAATGCTCTTTGCCAATATTGTAGTTTTTTATACCGATTCAGTTGAACGGACTTTTTTTTAAAGCATTTCATGCCAAGCAAGGTGAGAGTACCACTATCACGCAAGGGGTTACAGAGGATTGAGAACAAGAGTAAAAAGGCGTGTTTGAGGAAAGGATACAGAGAAGTACGGAGAACAAGATCAAGGTATCACAAGATGTCGATTGACATTACAGTTGAATATTTGAAGATTATAGTTATCGGGGAAGTAAGCAAAAGAATGGGAGTTTCACAGACGGGAAGGGCAAGGGAAGAAGCTGTTTGAGGAGACAGGTTACATTTAACCGTTTTGACGGTGAAAGGGTGCGACCAAGATGCCAGCCTAGTAGCTCGTTTAAATTCATGTAGTCTGGGAACCAGAGAAAATACTTGCCGTGAAAATACTTACTGAAAAGACAGAGGGAAGCCACGGCACGTCTGTGAGAAAGTGACTGTAGCCGAGATGCCAGATCAGGACCTATCACATTGCATATCCGTCTTTGGATTTTTTCAAGGATCTCAAGACGTACAGCGGGGGCACCTGACTATATATGACATCAATATTCGATACAATGACAGATGGTTGATTTATAGATTTGAAGGATGGATTCAGGCGAGAAAAACTTTCTGGCACGACACAGAGAACCAACTTCCCTTGCGGCAGATGAAGCTATTGAGTCTATGTATTTGTTCCACCTCATATCAGCGAACAGCGTGAGACCAGGCAGGTTCAATGAAGTGCTCTCGTGGAGTTGGGTATTAGCCATTCTGATGGGAGGCAGGGAGGGTTCTCTGTTGTGGGTAAATGAGGACCGTTTCGTTTTGGAGGCATTGAAGTTTACAAGCCATTTCCTGCAAAATTCAACCACAGATTGGAGGTCATTTTCCACATCAGCAGCCATGTTAGTTTTATCAACGATACCAGGTTTACTATCGAGGCAAGAGTAAATAGTAGTGTCGTCCGCGTAGATGCCTACTTGGGAACTGATGACATCGGAAACGTCATTAATGAAGAGAGAGCCTTTGGGAACACCGTCGTTCCTGATAAACAAGCAGGAGGAGAACCCCTTTAGGACTAACATCATTTCACGGTTTGACAGGAATTATTGTATTAAGTCAAATAATCGTCCTGTAGAGATATTGGAATATTTTTCACTTGTTAACTTGTTTGGTTGCAGGAGAGCTCTACAAAAATATTGTGCATTCCAAGAATTGTGTTGTTTTGTCTTTAAATCTAATTAGCGATGTTTAGTCTTAATTATTTTTTATTTTATCGTGACAGCTGTCATATCAGCCTGTATTTAAATACAACTTTTGTCAATATTGGCATATCTTTTGTTTATTGGCAGAAAAGACTGAAGAAACAAGAGAGAGAAGCAGTCTAATATAAACACACTTTCTTGAGATATTTTTATGTTTATCTTTTATTATAGCATAAAACGCAAGAGATGGTGCGGAAATTTAACGAAGTGCAGCTAAATAAAGACCGGTACTCTATATCGGAAAAAAAAGAAAAGAAAAACGTAATGCTTTGCATATAATGGGATTCGAAGAATTTTCTCTAATATGAGCGCCTTGCAAAGAACCAAACGCTTTTGATTGAAATTAATATTGAAAGCAGCAATCGATGAAAAGTATTCATAATTTCTTAACCGAAAGACTGTAATATTCAATCACGATAACGCAAGACAGGAATGCGCGATTGTTTGGTGAAAACAATTTCGTTGTCCTTATCGGGGAAATTGTCATTCGTTTATTGTATTCACTTGATATTAGAACCTCGGATTAACAAGAATTTCCGTCTACAATGTAAATAATATTCTGCTAGGGAAACTAGTCTCCCTAGTCAAACAAAGAAGAGCTAAAATTTATCGCCCTTGATAAACTCTCTTGACAGGGTAACAATTATGTCTGCGTACCGCTTGATAGTTTCACTGGGTACAGTTTTCACTTAATTGTAATCCGTTAGTGTATTTTTGTATTCTTCGGTATTAAAGATATTTCTCAACATCAAGAATCTTTACCGGTTATTTTCCAAGTAAAAATTAGAAATTAAATCTAAAGCGAAGTTACAACACATACAATTCCCTGGGTGACTGCAAAAGAAACTTGAAGCAGTTCTTTATTGAAAACAGAATACCCTTGCTTAAAAAATTCCCTAAAAGACCACAGAAGGAACCTAGAGCATTTCTATGTTGGAAAATAAAGTTTCTTGGAGGTTATAACTGCGAAGTTGCCTGAAGATGGCAGAAGGGAGCGAAAGAAAATGATTAACATGTTTTTCAATAATAATAATAATAATAATAATAATAATAATTATAATAATAATAATAATAATGCTGAGAGCTTTTAAAAATAAAGTTTTGTAACAAAAAACATTTTTACGTTACTTCAAATCTTTAAATGTTATTTTATACATTTCAGTCAGCATAACTCTAATGATAAAAGAACGCAGGTTTAGGCTTTAAGAAAGATTTCTACAACGAAGAATACAAGGCTCGCGTATAGTGTCCTTTTATATTCCCAGTAAACAGAAATAACTCTCTTAAAGAGGAGAGTAATAAAACGAGGGGAGACCACTCCTAATTATTCATAACAATATCTAATGTTTTTTGTAATAGTCAGTATTTTAATTAGGAAACCGCACAACATTGGTGATTAGAGTTTGACAGTAAATGTTTTTAAAGGTAATAATTTTGCAAGACAGTGGTACTCTTTACATTTCGGTTGAAAATGGATCATTTTCTGTTCCATACATATATTCGTTTGATTTTGTATTGCTTTTTCGTTTTAACTAAAAGTATAAGGTATAAATATTGAGAAAACGATGGAAAGTATTTCTTATTATCAAAATATAATCGTTGTACAAATATATTTTTATCAAACTATATTTAGTAATACAGGGTGATTTAAAAATAATTTCCCATTTTATAATACTTATAATCTATTTATTAATTATAATTTTACAATAAATAAATATGAAAGGAAAAAGCTTTCAGTATGAGATTTTATTTAACATTCGATATAGACACCAGATTTCGTTACCAAATTCTTGAACTGACGAGGAATCTTGTCAACTGATTTTACCAGAAACTCCTATGGTATGAAAGACATAACTTCTTGTATTCGCCCTTCAAGTTCGTCCAAAGAACTTCTATATCCAACACTATCACTTGATAAGACACCAGAAGTGTTGAAACAAAATGGCTATTTTTGTAGTGATTTTATAACATATTTATGTTATAATTTTCGAATAAATAATTATATATATATATATATATATATATATATATATGATAAAGAATTATATATATATATATATATATATATATATATATATATATATATATATGTATGTATGTATAGGTATGTGTGTGTGTAAAATTTCAGGTAGACTATATATGTAAAAGAAGAATATGAATAAAGACTAAAAAAAACTTATCTTAGCTGACACGTTTGGTTCTCAAGGCAAATTAAATTTGCTTGATAATTCCCTCAGAAAACCAAACGCGTCGGCTAGGATAAGTTTTTCTTTTTTATTTATTCATCTATATATACATTAAATAATTTTGTCTTCACTTTGTACAAATTTCCTTGAGAAATGCATGCGTTCAATATACATGTCTACTTCAGCCCGTCCGTAGTCCAACCAGTATACATCTTCATGGCGCCTTAGTTTATTATGGCACGAGACCAAATACAAATAAATGTCGCTTGGAAAATCATGTTGCGTGCCATTCAGTTAAAAGGAAAATCAGAATCGAAAATTCTGTACTTGTATTCGTACATCGATCAATAGTGCCAGTTAGGAATATCCTAAATTTCGACTGCAACTTCTGTTGTACAATGCTCAGAAAAATCATGAAACCATTTCTCCCTGTGCTCCTTTAAATCATCGTGATAAGTTGAAGATTATGTTTCGCGTGCTACAGCGGTTGATTGAAAAGAGAGTGGGTGAATAAGCACTTAATAAAACCACTCCCCGAAAAGTAATTTACATACCCAGGTAATAGCAACAATAAAAGAAATTCTGTTACACCTATTGTAAACCTTGACTGAGTGTTGGACACTTTATTGTGCACCATCCCGTCTGACAAATTAGCAGGAGCGTAAGTGACATTGGTTCCGTACGGAATAAGATGTTTACGAAACGTAATGGAAAAATAAAAGTTGGAAGTAGTTAAATTAAAGAAAAGGGAATACAAACTGACATACTGAAATTCCAGGAGTGTGTTCGGAGAAGACAGAGTAGCGTCAATAATGGAAAGTTTTGTTATAAGTTTAATAGATGATTCGCTCACTTGACGGTTGTGTTTGAAGAACAGGCTTGTTTGGTCCGCATATGTGTACAACAGGTGCGGTCGACTTGTTAGAAAGACAACTGAAGTTTTGCGAAGAATTGTGGAACTGATTCTTATTTCGTGAAGTGAAAATATTGTCAGGGCTGGGTGGGGTTTTTGATAGAGCATGAGAACGGAAAATGGGAAGAAGGAGAAATGAAGGCTGCCGGGAAGGATTGGGATAAAATGGCAGAGAAGAAAAAAAATAATAGAAAGAGTGAAATAAATGGCAGCTTAGAAAGAAGAAACTGAATTGATTGAAGAAAAAGTAGACAGTTGCAAAAGAGAGAGAAAGAGGTCGAACGAAAGAGGGTAAGACGTAAATTGTTTTTTTATCAACCCTTTGTGGATTCTTTAAAGACGAAACATATTTTGGATCATAAGAATAATTCGTTTTTTGCGAGTTGCTATTGCTTTAACAATGTTCTTGAGGATAACAATGATTTTTCCAGACAGAATTTCTACTATATAACCGTTACTTTTTCCAATGGGTATTTGAACGTAAGTAAAGGTAACAGACTCGACTGGAATTCGAACTCGTGTAAAAGATTAACTCCTGGTATTACCAACGATAACATTACATTTTTATTATTATTCATGGCATATCGATCTCCTTACATTCGTCCCGATTATAATTGCTGTGAAATTTTTTCTGATCGTCTTCAAACGAAGAGTTGCATAACTATTTTCAATTGCATTTTAAGCGGTTTGGTACAATTAGCGGTCGAAAATCTCCCTAAATGATCTCATTTTTGGTAAAGCTAAAGAAACAAGGTACTAGACTGCTATGTAATATCAGTCCCTCTTATATGGTAGTGAATGCTGGATAATCGTCTTGATACTTACAGGACAGATTGAAGTTTAGAGGGCAGTGAAAAACAACCCATAAGCTAACATCAGGAAGCGAAAGTTGAAATTTTTAGGGTACAAATGAGGAAAGAGAGCTTGAAAAATTTTATACTCATAGGATGGATTGAAGGCAAGAAGAATATAGAAAACAACGCATAACTTACTTGGTGAGCTCGAGTAAAAAGATGAGGAAGAAAGTTTAGGGGAGATTAAAAAAAAGACAAAATTTATTAAGAGCTACAAAGGATAGGACATTGTGGAGAGTCATTATCACCTACGTCCTGAAGGGACATGGCTCATAAAGTAGAAAAAGCTAGAATAAATGGATGGTGGAAGAAGATTTAGGAGAGATAACAAAAATTCGATCACTCATTTGTCTATTGATTTTATTTCAATTTTTCCTCTCCAAGACAAATTACCTTCATCGGAGTTGTCTGTTCATCGCAACCATCGAATAGGAGTAAAATAAAAATAAAAATTCATTTTATCAAATTCTTGTGTATTCATATGGTTACAAAATTTTGTGTGTAATACTTTTCACAAAGCGCACAGATACTACGCACTGATTATGATATTTATTTGTCTCCCAAGTATGTGAATGTCAGTACGTAAATGTGGGAAAAGGACAAACTCTGCCTTGCCTCTGTAACCAGTGCCTCTCAAGCGTCAAAATATGACAACACTTCAGTTTGATATATAATGGGCAACGTACTGTCGTGGAGTTGGGATCTTCGAAGCGAGACACGGCTCACTGCTGGGTTGTAGAATTCCTGAAGACAGAAACAAAGGGCTGTAAATCGCACCATTGTTCGAAGAAAAAGTCAGAAAAAGTGGAATCGATGTTGCATTCTGATTCAAGGTAGAACGCACAGATATATCGGTCTTCAGCAGAAATGACGATCCATTGGTGTATAAGAGTGTAATGTAGTGTTTACTCGTACTAATATTACAACTACTGCTACTAATAATAATATGTAAGTTCAGTTGGGACTGTGACTTTGAAATCTGAGGAGTATTATTGAAAATATAAACATCCCGTCCTAATCTGCGAGGATACAGAGATACACATTTAAGGGAAGTTGCCCTCATTCAGTCCCCAAGAATGACCAAATATCTTGCGTAAACAAATATTGAAATGCATGAAACATAATAATAATAATAATAATAATGATAATAATAAGGAAACAGGAATAATAGTAATAATAACAACAATAATAACAATAATAATAATAACGCCAACAATATTAACAGTAACAATAATAATGATTACAGATACAAAACAAAAAGCAACAACACCATCAACAATAATAATAATAATATTACTAATATTTTCAATATAGTAAAATTATGAAAATTTGCAGGATAAAGGCATTATAGTTCCTACATTTTTTCTGAAATATGCAAAATTATCCTTTTTTATGAACTTAGAGAAACAATTCAGGGTGGTCCCAAACTTTTCATCAGTAATATATATATATATATATATATATATATATATATATATATATATATATATATATATATATATATATATATATAATATATATATATATATATATTGTCATCCAAAGACAGACTGTTTCACAACTCATTAGTGTAGCTAGACATCCGATTACCTCAGGCCGGGGTCGAAACACGACTGATTTGGTATCAGTAGGAGAGTTTACCATTGGTGCATGGTAGGGATGAAGACAAACACACCAGTGACCGGAGAACTCAATTCGTCTTAACGAAGAGTCTTGCATCAACAGCACTCATAGTCACTATTTACAAATTCACTTTTCTCGCTGCAGGCCGGTAAATGTAATTATTACTGTTTAAAAAAATCAAAAACAAAACAGAACATTTACTTAAATAAATTGCATCTATTAAAATAACGTATAAACAGATAATATATTAAATAATTGTCAGACTTAATCCATTTCATAATATGATGTTAATGTTTATGTTAACGTTCGTTTCCTGAACGGATATGACCGTTCGGGAAAGTGCATCAAACATTTGTTGTTTATAAACAGTAGTTTAGACTTTGCTAACCGGGCACTTCTCTATAGAGAAATGGCATAGCACGCCAGAACAAATGACGGTTTCAAATAGAATACAGGTTCGATTCCTGTTGTAGAACGCATATTTTCTACGGAATTTCTCAAACATTCAGGTCGGTAAAAAGACACATTTACTTAAATAAATTGTGTGTATTAAAATAACGTTCTTGGCGGACTTAATCCATTTATAATATATATATATATATATATATATATATATATGTAGTTGCATGGATAGGAGTTTGTGACCCTGGGTTTCACGCTTTTGCGATCATCATATTTTGTTTAATGATCGCAAAAGCCAGGGTCACCATATCATATCCATAGAACTGAATATGTTAGCCTTATCACTGATATAGAGCACTTTCAAATAAATACCGCGCATATTTATAATATATATATATATATATATATATATATATATATATATATTATATATATATATATATGATCAGTATGAGGTAGATAAGAAGTGACTGCGATATAATTAGCTTGAGATAGATATATATGAACAGACTGAGATATATAACAATGTCTGGCTACCCGTTTTCTGTGCACATCTATCTGCTGGGCAATTCCTTTTGTAGACGCCTACTCAGGCACATTTGTGCTTGTTCAACACCCACTGAACCCACCCGTAGTTTATACTACAACTATGATGAACAGAACTTAGTTAAATTTTCTGAGTGAGAGATTTGTTGTGCGAACAATACAAGTACGCCCAAACCCTCGGCCATGCTGACTAGTGACATCGTGCTAGTACAACCATCTAGACAGATAGTTCGATACGAACAGAGAAAGATATGAAAGAATTGACATAATAGGTAGATATCAAGAGACTGAGATATATATGAACAGAACAAGACAGTTATGAATAGATAGAGACCTGAGAGAGAAAAATAGATAGATATATATGTACAGCTTAAGATATGAACAGAATCAAATATATATAAAAAAGACTAAGACTCGTTACATTTGCAAAGTCGCTGCAAATTACGTAACTATTGCAGTATGGCAGGTGCACTATTGCATTTAAGTATCATCTTCCCGTATACATAGATATATAGACAGATAGATAGATACTGAACAGACATAGATAGATAGATAGATAGATATAAACAGCCTGATATAGTTATTTACATTATTTACATTATTCGAACTGATATCTTCATCTTTATTGCCATATTCACAATATGACAGATTCTGTTTCATAGCAATGCACTATATAATTGATGCAGTTAGACATATTACTAGTTACAGTCGGTTGATTAGAAATGCACCACACATCTGCTTACACTACACACCCAGAGAAATGCGAATGTCAGCATGTGCTATATGTTGCGTACATTTCAGTTTGACTAGGAAGATATTACGAAATTGGACTTTAAACAGCGTGTGATTAGATACATACATACATTTATACATAGGTATAAACAGACAGCGATAGACAGATAGATAGATATGAACAGACTGATATAGATAGATATGAATAGACTGAGAAATATATATATATATATATATATATATATATATATATACACACATTAAGATATGAACTGAATGAAATAGATGTGAAAAGACTATATATATATATATATATATATATATATATATATATGATTAGACTGAGATGGATATGAACAGAATCAAATATACATGAAAAAACGATGACAGATTCGTTACACTTGCAAAGTCTCTGCGAGACAAATTGCTTAACTATTGCAGTATGACAGGTGCTCTATTGTATTCAAGTATCATCTTACAGTATACACAGATAGATAGATATGAACAGACCACGATAGATAGATAGATAGATAGATAGATAGATAGATAGATAGATACTGAACAGACACAGATAGATAGATACAGAACAGACACGGATATATATATATAGATGGATTTCTTGCAGATATCATATGATAAAGGCATTGAGAATTAGAAGATGGTCTAGTGAAATTAACTCTTCGGGAGCAAGCGTGAAGAAGATGCGAGGAAGACAAGTAATGCTTAGAAAAAAGAAAGGAGAAGGATTTCTTTCACTAAAATGCCACACGTTCGAGTGTCTTCTGTTATCAGCCAAACTTATTTAGCAGGCGACACTTCCCGCCATTTATAGGCCGCGCTGAACATTATGAGGAAAGCAATCTTTGTAATCACTTTTCCTACGACTTAGTCTTAATGACAGTGAGAATACCAGTGTATTAAAAGCAGATAAGCTAAACACGCATATACGCACATATGAAGGTTAATTTCCGCCTAGCAACAGAATAAAGATTACGTGAAGTCTTATGACATTTTGGGAAGGCAGGTCAAAAGGGTCGACTGACCCAATTACCCGTAAAGGAAAACGTCTAGACAGAAGCTAGACAGGGCACGGAAGTAAGTTAGAATTCGCGCTCAAAACCTAAGTCACGTGACAGTCAAAGATTCACTCGAGGATCAGTTGTTCTCTGGACTTTGAAAAGGCAAGACCGAAGCCGAGGCGCTAGTGGTTCACGAACGGAAAGATAAGACGAATTTGCTAGTGATGACTTATCCAGTTCGATCCAGGCGACTCCGGACAGAAGTATAAAGAAATATTCCTGTTCGAGAATCCCAATTTGGAGACGCGGATAAAAATATATGCTGGTGGCTCAACCTGCGTAAAGAAAGTGTACATCCCTGTTGCAAATCGAGCCGTCTACAGAAGAAAGGAAGGAAAGAAAAAGACGAAACAAAGAGAGAAAGAAAGTGTATACCTCTATTACAGACTAGCAGTGTGTAAAATTGTGTTTGTGCCGAGAAAAGGAAAGAAAGGACATTGATATAAAAAAAAGAGAGAGAACTAAATACAAAAGATAAGTAATCAATAATAAGTAAACCGTAGTTGAAAAGATATACACACACACATGAATATTATATTTTTTTCGCAAAAACCTTTCCACATGTAAAACAATAATTGTAATTCCTCTCCCATCTCTTTTGTATATGTGTGTTGGCTTCTGCATTCAATCCATAGTAATTCATACTTGTATTCTGTATGTTCGGGTTCAGTTGAATCCATTTGGTGTTAGGCGAATTTGATATCCCAAAATAAGTTCGAGATCCGATCGTCGGATGTTTTAACTCATACTTATCTGTTCGTTTATTTTTTTATATATGTATATTTATATATATTAAGATTATTTATCAAAAATCGCTAAGCCTTATAGTTCATCCTTGTATTGTGGATCAGTACTCGTGTTGAAAACGAAGCGGACCTGGGAAAGATTACTGTTCGATTATCCCAATCGAACAGTGGTCTTAAAAATATTTTGTTTACCAATTGTCCACTCTCACGATCTGAGAGAGATAGCTTGTATCTCTCCACAGGTGTAAGAATGTATATATCTCCTAGTCGGCGTATGATCGTCCTATAACCCATTCGTTGACTGGGGCATATGACGCGTTTAAGATAGTTACCTGACTTGCAATGATTCTCGTTCGATCCTAGGTAAAAATATAGAATTCCGATTTTCAAGGCATATACTTTATGATTTAGTTGATTAGTTTAATACAATCTTCGTAATTATATTTCGCCCCATGACCTTGTGCCTTATTCATTCAATATCAATATCAATAGCGAATTGTGTCTGTTTCATCCCGAAGGCTGTTGCATAATTCACATCAGTGTCAGTGGCTATCATTCAAACTCAGTCAAAGAAATTAAATGCTGATTTTCGGGGAAGGTTGCTGTGGCACAATCTTACTTATCCTCGCTCGTGTGCCAATCTAATCTAGTCTTGGTAAATATCTGCAGTTGAAATTAAGAATTGGTAAGATTAGCGGGTTCAGTCCTAACTTGTAGGTCCTTCAGAGTTGTCTTGTGTCAAACTGCTCAAACTCTAGTAAATACCAATTGGGTTTGGTCTCACAACTGAGACAGTGTTCTTCGTTCGAGTTCAGCATGTAATTAATAGATTGGCGCAACACAAAATATTTCGAAATGTCTTTGAAGCTTGAAGTTCTATTAGCCCCCCTCCACACACACACACTGTGATAATAGGTACAGTGGAGTAAGATGAAGAGCTGGGACTTTAGAAGATACAGCGGACGTGATAGAAATTAAAGTGTAAGAACATAAAAGTTTATTGGATGCAGTATGTACCCTAAGAAGACTGAAGATTAAATCGACTGAAAGATTGTGATAAAGCAGAAAAAGCTAGGAATTGAAATCGGAAATTTAATCTATCTATATTTTTGAGATCAGGTATTATATACACTATTTACATTATTAGGACTATTGTCCTCATCTTTGTCGCCATATTTATTACAGTGTTTCGGCCGTTCTACGCTCCGGATTTCTTCAGGTTGTTGGAATGTCGAACTGAACCTTTTATTTCGCTCATTGGGGTAGACTGTTCTAGTTCCACGTGCCATGTTTCGAGACACATGACACTGTGGATAAAGGCGTTATTAGAGCCAGAGACAAGACCCAAATAGTACGAGTTCAATACCCGGTCAAGGCAGTGGAGAACTTGGAGAGGGGAATTAACAAGAGATAACTAATAACTAATAACTACTAAACATGGCACGTACGAAGATGATGTCGCCGGTAACATGTAGATACTGTATTTACGTTTATTTACTATCATTTTGTATTGTACTGGGTGTTTTTAGGCCACGAAAGAAAGTACTTGAAATTAACGGACAAATGATTTTAACAGACGACCTTCTACCATATTAGTCCGTTTAAGTGAGGTTTCACTGTAATATTACTGAATCCTTTTTTATTTAACCTCATCTTTGTTGTAGCAAACGAGTTGAGCAAGTATATAAAATAGAAAGAGGAATAAGCTAAGGTGACGTTATTTCATCCTTTATAGCTTAACTGATCTTGAGACAAGGACAAAATTCACTAAGATTTATTATCAGCCGACACAATCTAAGTAACATAAAATACGTAGACGTCACTGGGTTAATAGTAGACCCAGAAAGGCAACTGTAAGAACACTTAGACAAAGTTGAAAAGAAATGAATATCTATTAGCTATAAAATACAGAAAAGTATGGTCGCCAGCAAGAAAGAGATTGAATCAAATGCGCGATCGAGAAACTGGAGACATCAGAATGAAGCAGGTACAGAAGTGTAATTATCTGGGTGGTAAAGGCAATGGAAAATAACGCTGAGATCCGAAGGAGTCTTGCAATAATAACTTTCAGAGGCCAAACAAATTTTGTTAGAAAAATGCGTAGATCTAGTGTGTAATGTCAATCGTCCTATCTGGAAATGAATACTAGACAATTTCTTAATGTATGAAGATGATATTGGAGTAGAATAGATGACTACATTTAGGAGTTTCGGCACTGAAGGGGTGAGAGCGTGATGCCAGCCTCGTAGAGCGCTTGAACTCATGACGACTGGTTACCAGCGAATGCAGCTCCTCGGAGCAATTTCCATGAAAGTATTTGTAGAACAGACAGAGGGAGGCGACGGCGCGTCTGTGAGAAAGTGACTGTAGACGAGATGCCAGAGCAGGGCCAACTACATTGTATATCCGCCTCTGGAGCCTATCAAGAATCCCGAGGCAAACAGACGGGGCACCAGACCATATATGGCAGCAATCCTCCATGCAAGGACGAATTGTTGATTTGTAGATATGGAGGATCGATTCCGGGGAGAAAATTTTCCTGGCGCGGCTCAGGGAGCCAACTTTCCTTGTGGTGGACGAAGCAATTGACTCAATGTATTTATTCCATCTCAGGTCAGCAGTCAACGTGAGAACGAGCAGCCGCAGAGAGTTGTTCTCGAGAAGTTGAGCGTCAGACATTCTAATGGAGGGAAGGGAAGGATCTCTGTGGTAATTAATAGAGAGCAGTTTTGTCTTGGAAGCGTTGAAGTTGACCAGCCAATTCATGCCCCAGTTCACAATCGATTGGAGGTCCTTTTCGAGACGCACGGCCAGGTGAGTTTTGTCAGTGACACTAGATTTGTTTTTGAGGCAGGAATAAATTGTGGTGTCATCCGCGTAGATACCAGCTTGGGAATTTATGGCGTCAGGAAGGTCATTTATGTAGATAAGGAATAGAGTGGGGCCTAGGATGGAGCCTTGAGGAACACCTGCGTTCGTAGGATAGGAACTGGATGAGAATCCGTTGAGAACGACCTTCAATTCACGGTTAGACAGGCATGATTGTATTAGGTTATACAATAGACCCGTAATGCCATAACCCTGGAGCTTGCGAAGAAGGCCGGTATGCCAAACCCTATCAAATGCTTTGGAGATGTCTAGTGCCACGGCACGGGCTTCCCCGTTATTTTGAAGAGCTCGGTAGACAGTTTCAGTGATGGCCGTAAGCACATCAGCCAACATCGGGCAAAGCGGAAACCATATTGCTTGTCTGAGAGCAGATTATGGGATGTGAGGTGGTTAACCACCTTGGTATTGATTAGGGCTTCGAAGACTTTGCCGAAGAGGGGAAGGAGACTGATAGGACGGTAGTTGGAAGGGTCAGAGGGGTCGCCGGAGTTCTTGAAGACAGGAACAATCGAAGAGGACTTCCAGCAGTCAGGAAAACAAGATTCCTTGAGGCAGTAGTTGCATAGTTTAGAAAGGGCGGGCGTCAGTTCAGGCGCGCATTTCTTCAAGACAATCCTGCGTTACTTTTTCCTGTAGGAACCCAAGTAAAAACTTTGATTTCAGAAGCTGATTTTCGAAGATTAATTGTTTTATTATAAGCACACATTATCTTGTAGAATGCCACTAAATTGACTTACTCAGTAAGGCTTACACTCACTACATTAGCAAAATATAGGGTAAATATTGTGCTACGGTTGGTGTCATTTGTCGGAGGGCTAAGCAAAGCTTGACCTGGTACAAGGTCATGTATATTAGGTAATGAGAATCAAACTAAATATGAAATGATGTTCCCAATAACTGCGCTATGGTATGCATGCAAAATTACCTTCTCTTGGAAGAGTATTCAACAAGAAATTTAGTACATGTTAAAACTAGCGTTACATCTATCTATTTGTAAAATCTTTAAGTATGTAGAATACGAAGTTATATTTCGTATGGCAAAAACATATTAGTAACGTCTAAGAATACGAGACTAACATTTTTGTAGGTAAATCTACGGCTCTCTATTTTTTTAGGATGCAGTGTACGAATGTTCTCTCTTTCTTG
Organism: Acanthosepion lycidas; assembly: GCA_963932145.1. Lineage (NCBI taxonomy): Eukaryota > Metazoa > Mollusca > Cephalopoda > Sepiida > Sepiidae > Acanthosepion > Acanthosepion lycidas. Next base: position 555,305 of record OZ010577.1, read on the forward strand.
TTAGTACATGATAGACACGACCGTTATCCTAGTGGATCCGGCGTTTATATAACTTCGTGTCATCCGTGTCCGATATGCGTATTTCGTAAGTTCAGTTGGGTTTATATCCTGTTTATGTCGACGCATAACCTTTGAGGCCCGATTATGCACTTGGTGGCTGTGAGAGTACCTTATAACCCAACTCTTCGATGATTACAATTCTGATGGGACACCAAATACAAAGTTTAACTTTGTTATCTCAAAACTCTGTATATAATGGGGTCACTACATAACACCGTTTTCGATCAAATGTTGCTGATTCTGTCATCTGATATTTCTGAACGTCAATCGCAAGCTATAGGATTATCCACTAATTCACTAACATATACAAATGATTAAAACAAGTTTATAATCTGAAAAAAATGATTCGAAGAAATTATCTTGATAAAATATCTGGAAAAGTACTTTGATGAGTGAATAATGATGTTCTTAAAATGTATGAATAAAAGATTTTGTTAAATAATGCTCACTTCTTTTGCAAGATATGTTCCCAATTGAACGCTAGAAGAAGCTTCTTTTTTAAGTGTTCTGGTTTGAAATTTGCCCTTTTGTCCTATTTGGTTAGTTCAAATTGAAAATCCGAATCAATTTTCGCTGATTTTCGGTTCTAAGTCCACAGCCCAACCCAAAATGACTTTTGAATTAAAATTCCTTTCTTTCTAAACTAAATGAATAGCGGAAAGATTTTAGGGTTGAAACGAAGGTAATTCTTTCGTCGGAAACAAATCCATTAGTTTTTATTACCGGCAATTCAGCCGACTTCAGGGAATATTTTATCTTCTTTTATTTTTTAATCAGTTGAGAAAATAAGTCTCGTTCGATTGATTATTGATTTGTTTTCGCTTTTCAGGTAAAATGATTCCGAAAGCTTTTAACATTATTGATTTTTAATGACTGAACCATTCGAAACGACATTAATCAATTGAATGGATTTTCTTTGTTTCTAGCCCGACAAAATAACTTTTCCAACTCTTCTTCTTCGTCTTCTTCTTCTTCTACTACTACTAATAATAATATTACTGCTGTTACTACAACTACTATTTAGAAATGGAATGATAATGCGTGTAAAATGCATGCAATGGACTCGCATATACAATAATTTATATTAGCTACAATAATCAACAAAGGATTCATGAAGTGAAATATATAAAAAAAGAATTTTAAATTAATAACCGATTATCCAGATATTACGATATTAACAAAAATAATACAGACATTATTCTCCCATTAATGCTTGAGTTAATTGATGACCAATGAAAATTCTTTTATTTCTGATTTACAATGCATTTCTGTAATAAAAAAATAATTAGCAATACATTTAAATTATACATATGATAGCCCTATTGTATCGGTATTTGCTTGCATTCATTCTTGACCATTGACAATACATTTCTTTCTAATTTTCAGTGAATTTCGATAGTAAAATTACTAGTAATGCGTGTTCATTATACATATAATAACACTATCCTGTCATTAAAGCATGCAACATTCCTGACGGCTATATTTCTATAGGAATAGCTTTTAGCAATGTATTTAAATTATATATAATAGCCTTATTCTTGAAGTAATGTTTGCATTCATTTCCGACCACGAGCAATTCATCTTAATTTTCAAAGCATTTGTATAACAAAACAATTAGTAATGCATGTTCATTATATATATATATATATATATATATATATATATATATATATATATATATATATATAGATAGATAGATATATAGATAGATAGATAGATAGCATTGTTCTGTCAGGAATGCTGGTATTCATTCTTGACCCAAGAGAATTTTCAATGTAAGTTTATCGCAAAATCATTAGCAATGAATTTAAATTACACTACAGGCAAAAGTTTGGGATACCCAGCATTTATTAAGAAAAACCTTCAATTGGTATATTTTGTACTTTTTTTTCAAGTAAATGATAAAACATTTGAGTAACAGCAGTGGAGTTGCTTTTATTTTGTCGTCTTTCGCCAGGTTTTCCTCTATCAAAAAGTTCGAATTTCGATTCATCTGTCCACAATAAATGAATATCTTGTTTTCAGCATTAATCCTTCAGATGACTTTTTGATATTATCAAACTGTTCAACTAAGTTAAAGTGATTTTTCAAGCGTAGCTTAGATGTGGCATGAGGCCGAAAGTTTGAAGCACCAAGTGAGAATCAAACTCACTACTCAGTCGTAATTATTCTAGCGAGACAAGCTTGCTAACCATTACACTGCCTCGAGATGCCCATTTTAACTAATTTAAATGTTAACTTGACACTGACTAATGTTGTACACAAAACGTATTTCTCTCTGAAGATTTGGCCATTTTTTATTGTACTTTCATAGTTTTTTTAAAAAATATTTGTTAAGTTTGAAGTAATTTGCACAAAACAACAAAATCAAACAGATAAGTATTGAGGTGCTGGCACAAATTGAATTCAAAGAAGGCTACTATCAAAAACAAATTGTCAAGAAGTTGAAGGAAGCTAGACATGAGGTGCAATGTTCCTTGCAAAGGCAGTTAGAAACTGGTGCAAATGTTTATAGAAAGGAGCTGGAGATATTTTTCGTCTGCTGAAATAAGCTTTTTCCCTATATGAGGTGGTTTTATTGCTTATTAATATATATGTATATATATATAGTTTACCCTGACGATCCGCATAGGTGAAACCTAGGTAGATTTGTCTGGCTTTTTATGTTTACTTAGTTTGCTCTACTTAGTGTATTGAGCACTTTCCTTAGTTATTTTTACTTTACTCGTGTCGGAGGATTTTTTTCTTTGAACTTTGAACTTAGATTCTAGACGATTATTTTCACCGGAAGTAAATAATCTTTTTTTCCCCCTGGTTATTGGTTTGTTCATTTACAAGCTAAAACACCTAAGGTTTTGCCGGACGAGTATAGCTGCTTATATTTATAAGATTATTAGTATATATATATATATATATATATATATATATATATATATATATATATATATATATATATATATTGAACAATAAAAAAAATATTAAAAAAATATTGAAAAATTAAAATCTTCAGACACCCTGGGTTGTATATTATAGATTAATATTCTTTCGTTTTTTTTTATTATCATTTCATTTAGATTTCTCGACTAGTTTCGGCCAGCATGGCCATCATCAAGAGAAGAAATATTTCTTCTTGCTGGTAGCAGTGAACCACAGAAATGAATGTCTTGATGGAGAAAATGAACTTTTGTCTGTAGTTTTCATTTGTTTTTTTATTTTTTTTTATTTTTAACATGAATCTTTTAACATTCCTTGTGTTGGTCAAACAGTCTCTTTTAAGTTGTTATTTGAGATAAGAGCTGGATGGATCTATGTTTCTCTGAATTCCCCTGCTCAATTTGACAGTTTTATTGGTCCTGGAGAGGGGATGTGTCTCTGTTAAGTGTTTGTGTGTATGTTATTTAGTTCTTAGGGAGTGAGTGAGTATGATATGTGTAAGCGTGTGTATTGCTGTGGGTGTGTGTTATCATTTGGCTCATTAGGGAGTGAGTGAGTATGATGTGTGTAAGTGTGTATATTCGTGTGGGTGTGTGTATAAGTGGGAGGTCTCAATACCTCCATAAACATATCTCTCTTGTGTGGGTGAGAAATGTGGGTAGGTTTTGATTTGTACTGTTATATATTAGTACTATCTATATTGTTAAATTTATGGTTTAGCCCGGCTGGATAGTGTATTTTAAGACGTTGTATCCACTTATTTTCATGGAACTCTAAACTCTTTCTAATGTTATCTGCTCTTAACTTTTCTATTCTCTCAATTATAGTCAATTTGTCATGGGTTTTGAAATCATGTTTTTCTAGACGCAAATGTTGTTCTACAGGTAATAATTTTTCATGGGGAATCGACTTAATTCGATTGCGATAATTATTAATTCTGAAAGGGCCATTCAGTTTTTTCTACATATTGTTTCTGGCATAGTGTGCATTTTAGGAGGTAAATTATGTTATGACTTCTACAGTTAGAATCGTGGTAGATTTTGAAACTAGATTTACTGATTGAGCTAGTGAATGAATTCGTGTGTTTAATATGGTTGCAGGATAAACTTCTTTTGTTGTTACATGGTTGGGAAAATCCTGTTGTTTTTGTTCTTAGTTTATTACGGATTACGTTGTCCCCTGAAATGTGGTTACTACCTGTGATTTCTTTTAGGTTCTTAGGTCTACGATATGCTAGAAGACCGGGTTCCTAAAACAATTTTTTAGGTCTGGTTTGAGATGTAATATTTCCCAGCGACGTTTGATTATTTGGAGTAGTGGAGACAGAGTGGGGTTGAAAGTGCTTACTAGAGGAATGCGGCTAGATTTATTTTTAATTTTGTACATTAGGGTGTCTTCTCTAGGTGTGGAAATTGCTTTATTTATTTGTTCCTGATTAGGTGTTGTTTATAGCCACGTGTTGTGAATTGATGCTCCAGATTTTCAATGTGTTTATTTAATTCTTCATTGTTGGAACATCCTTCTGAGTTTAAGTGCTTGTGAATAGGGAAGGTTCTCTTTGAGGTGTTTAGGGTGGGAAGACTTAAAGTGTAGATAGTTGTGGGGGTCGGTGATTTTAGTGTGTAGTGTCGTTTGTAGTTTCCTGTTTTCATCTATGTAAATGCGGGTGTCTAAAAATGTTACTGATGTGGATTTTTTATAGTCTAACTTAATTGAGTCGTGCACTGTGTTTAGGGTCATAAGGAATTGGGTAAGTTTGTCATCACTACCCGTGTATACAAAGAATATATCATCGATATATCTTGCATAGAATACGCAGTCGCTACCAATGAAGGGACAGATATGGGTCTCCTCAAATTTTACCATGAATATTGTAGCATATGATGGAGTTGCAATGGTGCCCATGGCACAACCTCTTATATATATAATTGCCTTATTCAATCAATGATTTCTGCAGCAATTCCTTTTCATTGACAGTACAATTTTCAGTGCATTTTTTCGTAAAAATCATTAGTAAGGTATTATATTATTATATACATACAATAACTAGTGACAATTCCTTTTCTCCGAATTTTTAATGTATTTTTGCAGTAAAATCATTTGTAAATCCTTTATATTATTTATAGAATAGCCCAATTCTATTAGCATCGTTTGCATTAGTTCCATTAACAATATGTTTGTTGATTTTTAATGCAGCAAGTTTTGCTCAATTAATTTAGACATGCAACGTTATCTTCCATCCTTTATTTCCTTGTGCCATACTTGTTTAAGTTTCGTATGTAATTTTTGGGGAGACTTCCTATTGAGATCATAACGTTTTTTCCTTTCAATGTTGATAGACAGTGAGAAAACAGAATAGAAAATACTGACATTTTAAAGAAGAAAATCACCGATCGATTATAAAATTGATACAAACTTACATTATACTTTTGTTGTGTATGATTAATCCGAGTCTTAGTAATCAATATCTTGAAATGTGTATTAGGCAATGTCTTCCCTGTTGCGAGAGAAATTTGAATCATATAAATGAAAATTAAATAATTCAATATAAACACTCAGAAAAAAAAATAATATGAATGTCAGCCTTATGGGAAAAAAAAAGAACAAAAAGCCTAATTGACATAGAATTGGGAAAACATTACATTCAAAAAAAAAAAGGCAATCTTTGTAATATTTTCCCTTTCGTAGAGAACGAAGTTATCAATAAACAAATTGAAGCAAATAGTACCAGAGTAATTTAATAAACACACACACATACATACATACATACATACATACATACATACATATATATATATATATATATATATATATATATATATATATATATATATATATATGGGGGGAGTAATGTATAGCGCCTTGGATTGAGGAATCGGACAGCCGAATTCGAATTCCAGTCGAATCCATTACTTTCACTTACGTGCAAATACCCTTGGGAAAGGTATGAATCCTCTTCTTCTCCCTCCAGCTATGGGTAAATAGCAGGACAGACTGGGTTCTATAGCCTTTGATGGCAACTGGTCTAGGAGAAGGACAACTCTGTATTCAAACCTGGAATGGAGCCGCTAAGGCGGATGGACGGCACTTTGTGATACATTCCGGCAACTCCTGCAGTCGTGCTGGTACCAAACTGTATTGGTTTATTCTCTCCTTTGGACTCTGCTAGCAAGGCCGAGAGGGGGAACTAGACGTCTGAGCAGCCCTACTTCTCCATATACCCCACCCAGGCTCGTTGTGCACCGCGCTACTCCATCGTCTCTCGAGACGGACGGATGCCGACCACGATGACGATATATATATTCATATACAAATTGTGGAAGACTAAATCTGTTTACTCTTGTCTTTAATTTTTGTCATTTAACTTAGACTTCTGATATCCGTTATGGATATCGAAATATAATCCCCACAGTTAAAAAGAGACTAAATTATTAAAAAAAATGACAATATGTCTGACTGTTCTTAACTTTGTATAGTACGCGGTCAGATATCTGTTGTGAGAGGAAATGGTAAGTCAATTTTTTAAGAGCAGACGGACTGCATTCAAAATTCTGCTTTTATATTATCTGCTTTTGATCAGCGACCAAAGCTACTGATTAGAAAGATGAAACTCACGTAGAACCCCACCCATTACTTGTCTGTCTGTACAGAAATGTATTCATCCCTAAACAAGGCTTGCAAGTGAAATGAAAGGCGCCATCTCATTTGTCATTATTTGAAATCATGCCCCTCGAGAAATTTCAACAATAAAATATTAAGATCTCATTTTTACCTTCAACGCAGGCATCAGTTTTTTTAAGTATATATTATCAGATAATAGAGATTCGGCTAAACAAAATCTTTGCACCATAAAGGAGTGACGTATATCATTTTACCTATTTTTTATTCATTTCTCTATTTACTAACCTCCCCACAAGACAGGATGTGGCACAAGGCCACGTTTTAACATGGGGCGTTCTGAGCCTGTAATCTCGGGCAAAAATTGCCTGTAGACACCGTATACACGGGGTTGGGTTCGTCTGCATCCCCAAACAAGTATCTGCTCTTCGGCATAGGCTCGTATGGGTTCCTCTCCGCCCGGAGGCAGAGAGTTCGACAAGAAATTTTTGATTCATTTCTAATTCCTAGGATTTTCTTTAAAAAGCATCAGATAAATAATAAATTTGGTGACGTCATAAAAATTATGATGACTTGTAATTCTGAAAATGTGGGTACGTTTAAGAATTGTAAACACGTCTCAAAACTTAGATTTTCAAAACTATTTAAATTCTCAGTAGACAGTTGAACCTTACCAAGAACTAACATTGGCGTTGAATATTTTCTTCACCCCCTCAATACAAAGATTAATTGATTTATTAGTGTTTTTTATGGCTTATCAACCCTTTGAGGCTATTTAAAGTCGAAATATATTTAGGATTGAAAGAATGATTCCTTTTATTGCGAGTGAATATTAATAATTTTCGGAGAGCAACAACGATACAATTTCTATTATTTAAAAGGGAGAAGATGGGATCATGTCTTTCCTGGAGGTATATGAGCTTAAATGAATGTAAAAAATCAGACTGGAACTGGAACTCAACTCCCCGATTTGTTATATCAAAATTTTATCCATTACACTAACCGTACACCCACTCGATAAAAACACAAAGAAACTGATCTACCAACAAAAACTATTATAATAAAATAATAATTGCTTTAAATTTAGCTGTTTGAATCAATATTTAATACAAGGGCTTGTTCTTGTAAGCCTTTATCATGCGCAGGTAGTGTAGTGTTTCAGTTCTAAAATTCATCATATATACAGGGTGCAATAGATAATCGTCGTCTAAATTATGCAAAAATGAAAATAACATTGACATTTCATTTTAACAGATATATTTACCAAAATTACATGAAAATATCTTGAAATACTAAAGAATAAATTTGTTCTACCTCCTGACGACTTCGGAATCTCCTGCAACTTTTTGTTTAAGTTGGTGAATTATGTCTAATCCTTGCCTTCGGTTCATCTTTGTTGTTACAAGGAGTTTGTTGGTCTCTCGCTCAACTGTGCCCCATACATATTAATCAAAGAGGGTTGCAATCTGGGGAGTTAGGTGGCCAGATATAAGAATGATGTCGTCGCAGAAAATGTCTGACAGTCATGGCTAGTTTCTCCTGCTTATGTGGCATGGTGCAGAGTCCTGTTGCCAGATATAATGTCTTCCAGCAGCCACCGTCTTGACCCAGGGCAGCACTACCTCTTCAAGGCACTTGATGTAGACCTCTGTGTTGAGTCTGAGGTCCTGTGGAAAGATGAATTGAGGCATAATGTCGCAATCACGAGTGATCACTCCAAACACATTCGTAATGATCATTAGACTCATCCAACTGTTCCCCAATCCTCTGGTGTGTCCATAGATTGAGACCTAAATACTGAAATACGCGAATACCAAACAGTATGGCATGCCGTTTCCAAATTTCTGGCGGAATGAATTGCGTCATGGTGTTCTTCCTCTCACAGACCTTGCCCAACTAACCGTACTATACTTTGCAGTGGAAATATTAAAAACAAACAACGCGCATGTGCGAAATAAAAAAGTAAAATTACGACAGTTTACCGATCGCACCATATATATATATATATATATATATATATATATATATATATGTGTGTAATCTATATATATATATATATATGTGTGTGTAATCTATATATATATATATATATATATATATATATATATATATATATATATACACGTACAGGCGTAAATACACACACTTACACATGCGCACACATGCATAAAGATGAAAAATCAACATAAAAACAGTATTAATTGCCTTTTATTTTAATATAAAAATAACTAAAAATAGAAAGTTGTTAGACAATTGCTAATATATCCTGACAAGTGTACCGAACGCTTATCAAATGTTTCGTCTACGAAACTCTGGAGTCGGAGTGCTACATATGACATCAATCGCCTAAGTCACAAATTTAATATTTGTCTTAATCATATATATATATATATATATATATATATGTATGTGTGTGTGTGTGTTTGTGCGTGGGTGCGTGTGCATGTGTGTGTGTTTGTCTATGCACAGGTTACTGTCTAAAAGATGAATCTTAACAGATTAAGTAAACTGTTCACCTCTAAAGTTGCCCGAACCTTCTCCTCGTCTTTTTTCATCATGTATATGTATATTTCAATTATTACAAATATTTTATGAAAGAAATTAGATGATGCAAAAGTTGAGATGATAGAACGTAAGATGGAGAGTATAGACCTTCACACACAAACACACAAACACATATACTACACACATGATATACGAATCTATATATCAAATTAATAATGAATAATGAAATGGAAAAAAAAAAACTAGATAAAAGGGACGTTTAATTAATATTTTTTACGGATTTGATTTTTTCTGTTTATAATCTCATTTTGAGTTATTCAGAGCCGGCATATATTTTAGGGTTTTCTAAAAATAATTATTTGATTTTTACAATTATATATTTTAATTCATAAGAATAACCGTTTTTTTCCAAATGCAAGTTCTACTATTTAATCCATAGCTAAAGGGAGGAGATTGATTCATTCCTTTCTCAAGCGAATGTAAATAAACTGATGTTAATTGGAACACGGCTCTCTGATTTCGTATTCCATGTCGATTATCCATTACACCACCCATACATCCACTACACAGGTAGGTAGG